>JAODAC010017816.1:0-20656 GCA_027575185.1 Mimaenictus wilsoni | reverse complement strand
TACATATTATTATCATCAAATGTAATCTTCTGGGTTCTTCGACGAAGGGTGTTAAAATCATTTGACAAAATGATGCTTAACGCGTATTTTATTTTCGAGAGAGTGACTAATTTGAAGGTTTTAGTTGCGTTGAAGAAAGAAATTATATGCACACATACATTACGAAAGAAACTGATCGATTCAATCGGCATGAACGGTCTTTAATGTCTTTTTAAATCAAGTATTGACAATATATCAAAAGCAAAAAGGTTATGTCATTTAGAGCATTAAATGAAATGAAACTGTTTATTAATATTTCAAAACTCGACGCTGGTCGAAAACATCAAATATAGCCGATTACTTACTAGCGCCATCTAACAAATTGGGTTGAAGTAAACAATTTTGTTTCAAGGTCACTAATATAACATGTGCTTCTCTGTTATGTTTTCTCGGCGCAAAGCCAAAAATGGTATTAAACTTTTTTTTAAAATTTATTTCTTCCTAACCAACCATTTTGTCCGTTGTTGACAAGTTTCCACATATGACAAGTGAATACAATGCAATAGGGGGGATGCTTTTTTTGGAATTCAGGGTGGCAAAAAGACAAAAAAACACAGAAACAAAATTAACTTTTCCACACTTTTAATTTCTAATTAATACACGAGGAAGAAAATAAATATAAACCAACAAATACAGTTTCTGTTGGTCAATTTGTAAGCCAACAATGACTAAATCATCCTATTTTGTATTCTTCTTGTATTAATTAAGCTGTTACAACCGCTTAATTAATAAGAAGCAATTTTAAGCATTATTTAATTACCTTAAAACAATATAAATCAACATCAACAGTTGAATTTTTAATGCATACTATTAACATCGACAATCTTGAATCTTAAAGATTTTGTAAGATTTAATTACTCCCAGTTACATTGTGCGTAAAATAAATGCGTGAAAATGATTATCGCATTTTATATGCTTTGTTGCAACATAATAGCTTAACGAACACCTAACGCTAAAATGCCTGCAATCAGCTGCCGAACAATTAGCAACGTTAACCACTAAATAGTGAAAAAGTGTTCAAAAAAAGCCTTCTAACTTTTTAACGTCTTCGTCGTGAATGACAACCACACAATGCGTGCAGCGAGTATAAACCCATAAACCTACAAAAGTGCGAGCGTAATTAAATGAAGAACAGTCGCAATCCACACATACATGTGCGCAAACACACTTTGATAAGATTGCAGAGAATGATCGAGAGTGCTTATGGAGCGCGCGCGTCCCTGACACCAATTTCGCAGTAAAACGCACACCGCACAAGCGCGCAGCGCGAGAAAAAATCGCGCACAAACGCGAATAATAATAAATGAATAAAATAAAAAAGAGACGCATAAATCGCCGGTTGCCTCCGTCTGCATGTAGAGACCCCACCGGTAATGAATGGCACACAATACAACAATTGCGTGTACACGACAAAACCAACTCAGACAATGTTGCGTACTCGAAGGGAAACAAGTTGTAAAAATAATACAAATGGAAACGCATAAATTTCCGAGAAATAACCAGTTTGTTGGTTTAGCGGCGCGGCAATAAACACTTTTCATTTCGTTTTGTGAATTACGCTCGCATTGTTACTGAAACAGTGACAAACTGCAAAGAGCCGAGTAAAATATTGTCCCGGCCTGGATCGAGGCGTAAATAAAATTATAGGAATATAATTGATTGCGAAAAGCAGCTTGGAATATGTATAATCCACGTTATTCAATTAATTAGGTTGTATGCGTATGTTTATGTGGAATGTGTGTAATGCGTGGCTAAATTAATCAAACTTGGAATTTTGTTTACTATAGTTAGTCGCATACAGTTTGCTTACTATAAGCTGCTACACTAGCTGTACTGAAATACTTGGCAAAAATATTTGCACATGATGAAAGCCTTAAGATTTTCGGTTAATAGACTCGCTCTAAATATTTTTGGATGGCATAGTTTTTTCACCTTTACGGAAAGATTATTTTATTTTAAATATATTTACATCAATTATATTTATATCGATAACTAGTTTCTTTTTAGTACTTCTCTTAGATATTTATATATTCTGCAATACAGATACCAACTTATGTTAGAAAAGCTGTTTAAATGAATGAATAAAGACTATTTTCATATAAATATTTGCAGTCAACATTTATTACCTGTTTTTAATTTGAGTTTCTTTCTCATTACCTAACATAGAGTTGTCTAATTTAAAAAAAGGACATATTAAAACCTATTTCAATGAATATCGATTAATCGCGATAATTTATTCTACACACATATAATTTAAATGATAAAATGAATTGTGTTTAGAAAACTATATTAAATAATTTTAATATTCAAAAAGTACGTTATTGCTTGTATTCGGAACTATATATATGCACATTTTCAAAATAATTCATTAAAAATAAGTCATCCATTCTTTTATAAGCGAGTCGATGATCTGACCGCTCGATGAAAAGTTACGTTGATGATGTGGGCGCTCGAAGATCTACCTTCGATGAACGGACAACTGGTGAATATATTTTGAATTATTTGTTACTGTGTTAATTGTAGCATTTTCCTTGGAATACTGTTAAAACAGTATCATTAATTAAATACTCCATTCATAATACTAATAAAAGAACAGTTTGTGCTTTTAAATTCGAATAAATAAATATTAATAAATAAGTGTTTTTCTTCAGATATTTGTAGAAGGGTTTATTACCTTGGTATCCAACCTGTGGGGCGTGAGACTGTTGCAAGGGGGGGGGGGGGCATGCAAAATATCTATTTCGAATACAAATCAAAAAAGTCGAATAGGTCTCAAAAAATGAATCAAAACCAAAGTATGCTTAATGCTTAATGATCGAAAAGGAACTGAAAACCGCGATTTCTTCAATTATACCACGGTTTGAGAAAGTTTGAGAAAAACAAGCTCAACCGTCGCATTAAATTTTTTAAAGGGGGGCCGCCAGTACAAAAAGGTTGGCAACCATTGGTTTATTATATTTATTTACATTGCATTAAAAGTATTTGAAATTAAACCTACCAATTCATTTAAGGACGAGTGTTGTTCGTGGTATTAGGTAATCTTTTCAACATCCCTCGCATTTGGGATAGTGATTCTGAAATCTCCCCACCCCTTCCTGCGGCTGATGGGTTAAATTTGCTATAGAAGAACCCCCCATTTGAGTTGAATTGCTTTTTCGTAAGCCGCTAAATTTCTAAACTTTTAAAAAGGTTGACGATCATTGGTATAGAAAGATAGGCAGGTGTTATAAAATATTACGTTGCAGACACATTATTAAGAGATAAAAAGTTTTTTTGAAATATAAATTGTTAGAAAATCCTAACGAAAACACATCTGTCTCAAAACAGATCTGCTTCAGATTATATTATACAATTAATTTGACATTAAATATAAAAACTGGTGTTTTTATCTATAGATATTTTTAAATGCATATTGAACATTCTCTAACTCAGCGAATTTCAAAAAACTGTATCAAAATATTGAACAAAACACGATATTTCGAAATATCAGCAGTCGCGCGGACTCCTCTTAGTCATGTGCCGGCGCCGTAGCTGCTTGTTGAATGAAAAGATCATGTGATCACCCATCCAACGCCCAGCCACGTCCGACGTTGCTTAACTGCAGCTATCAATGAGCTCCACAACGCGGCAAGCCGCCTCTCTGCATTAATCTATTTCTAAAATTTTGCAATAAACTCTTATAATTTCGCAGCACGCAAAAGTGATTGAGAAGCACTGCCCTAACTTTTCACACATCTTATATCCGTTGGCATTAATTGTTTTTTCTTAGGAAATATATTCGTCGTTATAACAAACAAGAGTATTTTTAGTAATGGGACGCCAATTAAGTATATTGTTAACCACGAGAAGTTTGAGGATAATTAATGATTCACCTAAGCCAATGTTATCACCTTTGTTATCTATTGATGATGAATAAGTTCCCAGCAAAATAATTCTAAAAATTCTCAACCAAATTACTCGCAAATTATGAGAATAAACAGCCATAAAAGGTAGTAAAATTCAGCACAGCCGAGATTACGAAATCAGCGAACGAAATCAAAAGTTGGCGCGGTGTTGGTGCGCGCCACCGGCCGTCGTCATCGGTTTCGCTGGATGATGTCAATGTCACTGGGTAAGTGGGTCAGTGGAGCACAGAGTGCGGCGCGGCTTGGCGAGGAGCGCGCGCACCGTACCGCCTGCATGCGTGCAGCCACTTACACTCTCTGCGATACGACGACGATGTCTAACGCGTAATGCACACGCAATGAAATTACAGTGATCCATCATGTGGAGAGGAGATTCCACCTGATGCTGCCTGCACGAGGATATCTAGCACGAATTGCTAAATCCTCAAAAGACTGATAACAAACGCTTAATGTTAATTCAATTGTTATTTAGATTATTTGTCAATTGCGTTGAGGTTGACATAATAAACGTGCGTCAAAGTGTGCTTGAGATTAATTAGGCTTAATTCACTTTTCGATAATAGTATAATGACGACGGTTAAAGTAGGTCAATCAAGGCTTGTTAATTTAAAAATAAACTTACTTATCGATAATTCAGAATGTTCGTACAAAATGTTTTGTTTGATTTGTTTAATATGTAATATTTTTAAAATCGTTATAGATGTAAGGAATAATCATTGTAATGAATAATTTAGAAAGGGGTAATGCGATATATTCAATCTATATGACATAGTGCCCTAATTTTAAAAATAATTTATATTTTAATATCTTATGGTTGTCATCGGCTGGTTAGCGTATTTTTTTATATACGTTCGCTGCTTGCAAGTATGCCGTGTACGAACGAGTACGTAAGTAGGTCTAGTGTATTGTGTCAGTGGGTCCGCCATTGACCCGTTTTCTTGCCAAAGTCCCCTTGACACAAAACGCGCGTATTTAACGTAATGAGCGGCGAGCGTAAATAACAAGCGTTCGGCGCACAAACTGGCTATTGAGATACATGACGATACTTACATATTACCTACCACAGGCAAAGTCTACGATATTTCGGATTCATTGTGACTTTGGATCTCATCACACTTTGGTTGGTTCGCAAATGTGAAACAGCGAAATGGTGGGCAGGATGTTACGCGAGCACAGAAAAAAGCGACATCGACAACAATGCACGAAATTGCCCATATTAATGTACAATAATCAGAGGCTAGTTTTGCAATCCTGTTAATTATTTTCATATTTTTTCGGCCTAGCTTATAAATATTGACAGACACAATCACTGAAGCGAAGACCCATTATAATTTCGTAATATTTTTTTGTTAGTTGTGTTATTTGAATACATTTTGTGTCGATTAATAATTAAAATAATTGTACTAGAAATGATGATGTACCGAAGATTGTAATATGTTTGTATTTGAATATCGATATATTGATATCGAGAATAATTTCGATAATTTCTTGACATGCTACCTATTTTAAATTCATTCTAAAGGGGAGAGGTCCTCCCAGGAGGCATGTGACCCATTGACCCGCGTCTCTGAAGCCCTCACCGTTGGTCACCGCCATTAGGACATTAGTGATCCATTCTTTATATGTTTAACCTGCAGGCGATGTTTGATAAACCCTATAATTTCAAAATCTTATCAAAAACTGATTTAGTCTTTCATTTACATGAAAGGGAATATATGTAAATTGTATTATTTTTCTTTTTACTAATAACCAAAAATAGCAAAAATGGCAACTAATATAACCACAAAGGTTTCCGACTGTTGAATCATTCATTCTGAAAAATAATAATCGTAAAATGTAAATAATAAAAACATGCTATTAATATAATATTTAACATTATTTGCAACCTAAGTACGTTATGCAGGTGTAGTGAGTAATAAGATAATTTGAAAATACTTTTAAAAACCTCTACGCATAAAACATTATATGTGCTTATTTTGATGATGAGTAATGCACAGATAATCCGAAAAGACCCATCAAGTATGGTGGCATGTCGATAGCGTATTATGTCAAAATCGAAATGAAAAGTGCGCACGATGTGTGTTAATCCTTCCACGGTCAGTAGGTTAGTATGTCAACAGTGTGCGATATGTTGTATGTCAGTCGAACGAATTCTCAGATTCGCTTTCATTCGCACCGAACCAAAAAAACACACATTCGCTTTTCAAACATGTATGTTTATCGTATGTATGAACAATTTCGCTTTTTAAGCTGAATACCAGTTCGCATTAGTCATAAATCGAAATGTGTAAAAAATCAAAGTGCTTGAAATTTTTAGGTCAAACTTAAAATGGTATCGTTTAAACAAGCTTCTTCATATGCAATTAAGGTTTATGGTCGATTCTTTCAATTTTATGTATTTTAATTGTTCGCCGAAAAAAAGTTTGCGTACAACTTGATTGTTTCCACAACTGTCGATTCCACTGAGTTGAAACTTTTTAACGATAATTTACGACACCTTGTGCGTGCGCATTGCGTGTGGCTGACCTCAATCGCTGAAAAAGCAGTCACAAAAAAAAACGATGCACGCATTTTGTTCCCAGCGACGTTTGACGTGTAGCAAGTCGTACAGAACGTCTCGAAGAAAGCGAAATCCTGCCAACGCAAGGAGTTACGCAATTGCGTCGGTGAAATTGCAGCGAGAGTGAAGCGCTTTCGTTTTCGGTGGCGTTACAAAAATTTTCACAACCATGTGTCACTTGAAAAATGTTCATACTGTCGATAGAATCATAAATTGCAACATTTTTTATGAAGCATACGTTTGTTGCACAAGTATCTACCTACTGATCTCTCTAGTATTTTTGGTCTAATTGTTTATGATGATTAGATTATTGTAGGTGGATTTACGACTTTTTTTTTACTCAGTTGGGAAGACAATAAAGATCTAAGAATACATTAATCAATCCTACACGATGAAATATTTTGTAATAAACAAAAGCTATTATGTTTTTTTTTCGGGAAAGTTATATATTCTTAAAAATATGATAAACTTATCAGCAAATAAATGATTTCTCAATGATACATACGAACGTATTGGTTTACGATGTAATTATACACAAAATAATTACTTATTACACTCATTAAACTAAGTATAGGCGCTAATTAAACGTGTGCTGGAGATAACGTGATGAATACATGGCCTTACATGTTTTGTTCAAACATTCTTTCGTGAGCTTCATGGCTTAATTCATCCAACTTTCAAGTTGGTGATTTATGCCTGATGATTATAGTTGTATCTGCAAGCTTATCATTTATCTGCGCGTGGTGCTCGTAGTGGATTTTGTGCATATGTGAATGTGAGACTCGCGTGTAATGCGAAACACCTTGTGGGTGAATTGCGCTGCGTAATGTGCGAGCAACGCCAAAGAAGACCTTCATGTCCCGCATACCCACTGAACTAGACCCACTTTGCCGAGAGGCGAACCGCGTGTTTTCATTGATTGCATTTAAGCACCGAGTGTGTTATACGACGTGTTCGCACACACATGCGCAACTACATGTAATATCGTAACATGGGTCGTATTTGATACGAGGACGAATATTAATACGTTATCGAAATATAAAAATGAATGTGGATTGGAATAAATTTTATTGCGCTCTGTATTATGGCGGTAATAAACTTTTTTTGTTCTTTTACGAGGAAATTACCAATTAAAAATACCATAATAATATCTCTCCAAAAATTAGCAAATAAACATAATGGATTACCTTTGTTTGGCGGCTGAATTTAATTTTTTTTTCTGTCCTTAAAGTTTATTACTAATATATAAATATTCCTATTGAACTGTGTTCAGCGCTCTGATGCGCTGACTTCTTGTCGCCATCAATATTTGAATTTGGCGCCCTGCGCGCCAAGACAACGAGCTAAGTGGCAACTGCGCAACGCTTCTGAGCGTCCCTTTTTTGGCCTAGCTAAGTAGGGCGCGCCCTCGGCTCGATCTTGTTCTTGTGCGACTGTGGCGCAAATAGGTGGATTGCAAGTTTTGTAAGTGTGTTAAATAAATATTTGTTTAATTTACCACCTTGTCGTTGTGAGCCTGTCGGAGGATCAATGCACCATGGCTATTAATTTAGAGCTCGTGGCTAGAAACGCGAGTGCATATAAAAATCGTTTCTAACAGACGTGATAAGCGCGAACAAACTGTTTTTTTTTTCACTATATTGAAAGGGTTTAAAGTCCTTAAACATACATTTTTAAAATTCGGATCTGTTTTGAACACATTTCATAAAGGTATTCACATCCATGTTAGGTCTATGATATATCAACATCAATACATATTGATATATCAAAGCTCAAGTATCGGTATTTTATCAATATTATAATTTAGATTATGATTGATATTGAAAATTTTCATTAATTTTTGACATGCTCCCAATGACCCACGGTGACCCACGTATGAATAATCCTCGTCCTCGGATTTTAGAAGAACTCGGATTAGAAGGACTATTACGTTCTATTATTATATGTCATACACGCAATACTACCTACTTCTAATATTATCAAATATCGAAATAACTGTTTTTGAAATCGAAATTGGAATATAACTATATCGAAATTAAAATCTATAAATTTCGATATTTCTTCATCTGCTGACATGTCTAATCTACGTACATATATACAAAATTGAATATAAATTGTAACCAACTCGACTTTGTTTAATACTAAGTCAACCGTGTCATATTTTATAATAAAATGAGTCTTTACGAACTTAAATTGAGCTTAAACGTGTAATACACAATATATGTGCAACCATATTCCATGAAAGTAGAAAATGAATGAAAATTGCAAGACATGACAATATCATTGTATTACTGCAATAAACATATAAAAATGAATGAAAAATAAAACTATAATAAAGGATTTTATTACTGCTACTTTACATTGGATTGCCACATGTCTGGTGTGCACTTAAAAAAAGCACAATTTACTAAAATACTAATCTACATGTAATAAACAAAATTCTAAGAGTACTTCACCTATTTCAAAAATTAAAGCGTTTTTAATCGGCTCTATTATATTTCGTTTCAATGTAATTAGCCATATTATTGTATAGAAGAATAATTTAGGTTGCTCTACACCCGCCGGGATTTGATCCAGTGGTCTTGCGGTCAGCAGTAATCAAACACAATCGATTTCAGGATGAATTTACCCTTATTCAAATCATGTCCATATTTAATGACGTATAACATCCTGTAAATGATACCTAATTACTCAAATTGAAATTATAGCAGCAAATGCAGTTTTTCTTTCAACTGATTGTTGTCTTCCCCATTGATGATGTTATGTATGTCTCTGGAGACGCTAGTAATTAACAAAAGCGTGCAATTAACAAGCGCAGCACGGGACATTATGTTGTGTCGTCTGTAATTCAACGGACGAAGAGTCGACATGCCTGTGATTACGCTAGAGGTATAATTCCGTTGTCGGTGTTGGAGGTGCTCTACGTTTTGCAGCGCCGACTGACTACTGAATTTGTGTGTGTGGCTGTATGTCTGCCAATGTCCTTGACACACTTGGGGAATCAACTGGTTGTTGTGTTGCGTTTGCTGATTGCCGCGATGCGTGTGTGCTGCGGAGCGGCTCAGTACTGCGCGACGTGGTGTAGCGATTCCTGCCGCGATTCAGCGGCGCGGAAAGTGAGAGCTTCATTGCACACCAGCACGCACGCCTTCTTCTGCGGCTGCGGTTGGGGTTTGGGGGCCTGAAGCTTATACGCGCAGAAAAACAAACTTAATGAAGCCGAAAACTTGAAGAAATTCACTGTTGAAAATCGAAAGTTAATGGTGCTTTGATTTTGGAATTTCTTATTTTATAGATAGTCTATAACAAAGGAACAGTTATAGACTAATCGTATTATGAACATTTTGATAACAATTCCTAAGAAAACTATTTTATGTTAATAATTCTCTTAGTAAATTCCTTTATTTACCCAGTTGAAAAATGTATGATTTTCACAATTACTCACACTGCTTTGAGATGAAGATGACATTTTAATTCATAGACACTGTGCATTTTTCATATAAAAATCGACACTCAAAAATAGATGCTATGTTTATCTCGCTTCTTTTTGAGTTTTTGTGAAGTTTATATTCGTGATTCCTTCATTCGCATTTTCACCATTCGTGGATTTAAAAAATGCGACCCAAATCCCATTTTATATATTCGCGTATCTAATTATAAGCACATACAAGTACATACATAATAATAAAAGGATTCCAATAGGTATACAACCCACTATCCTTTGTAATTGCTGGAAGGAATTTGACATAACAAAAAGCATCGTAAACATAACAGACTCATTGGAAGAACCGAAGACCACGCACATTGAAGTCACGCTGGAAAAAACTATGACTCTGACTGCCGAAAATGACAAAGAAACTGTGCCGGTTCAAATTTTGACATGGTCGAAATCTCGAATTTAATAGAAACATTGGCTCGAACAGATCTAATCAAGTGTCACTCAGGAATTGCTTGAATCACAAGATGAAAAGAATTGACTGAAATCGACTTTGAGGAAGTGTTAAATTTCATATCCCATTGAAGAAGAGGCTTCAACAATCACGGGAAACGTGACATTTAATTTGAAATATCTTACAAGGAGAGTGGCCCAATTGTCCTGCGTGGAATTGAACATTTTTATACGTGTATATGTTGTATATATATAGAATAATTTGTGCGTTTTTTTGTCGTTTTGAGCTGTTTTTGGCACTCTCCTTGCTAGTGACGGAGCTTTGCGATTTCTTTATGAACATTGAACATTTATGAACATTTTTAAAAGAAAAAATGCTAGTGTGACTACTATGCATCAGTAATTGAAGTAGTTTTTAAAAGCTGACATGCAAAAGGAAATTACTACATTTTTCAAACCATTGTCTAAGAGTCCTAAGATAATTAATCAAAATGTTTTTATTTTGTCAGCTATTTCAACAATGTTTTCTTGAGATATGGAATAATAATAATATTGTATTTGGTCCGTAGACCTGGCCATCGTCCTAACTGGTCCTTCAGCCGTTTATACACAAGTTTTGTTTATTGTTTTTCAAGTACATGATATGTATATAAGTTATGTTTTTTTTTTTTTTTTTTCATTTTTGTTGTTGTTGTTATTGTGATGTGTTGCGATGAAGGTGATATTATTGATGATAGTATAATGCAGATTTTTCTCTGTGTTGACATTGAGTGTATGTGTACAGAATGCACTGTACATCATGGTGTGTATTTTATCTTAAGATGTGACTCTTGTTTAATGTGTGAATTAATTGAAGTGACGTTTTCTTGAATGTGGGTGTGTAGTGTGAATTTTTTTAGTGAATTTAGTGTGAATTAATAAATAAATTAATTCACACTTATGGTTGCACACCCCGGGGACTCGAACCCCGTCCGCCTGCATGGCAGACCGAAGCACTACCAACTGTGCTGTGCCCATGTGGGCAGGAGATATAGATTTCAAACAAAAATCTCTTTATTGAATTAAAATCCCTATAATTTCATTAATTTCAACAATACCAATTGTTTTTGAATGCAATTTTCATCAAGTTGCTTTTAAGTGAATAAGTGCGCTGCGCTGTTGCGGTGCAGTTTGAGTACGTAGTCTTACTTACTTTTACAAGAGTATGAGTTACTGACTAACGAGCGCAATCCACCAACGAACTTCGCCATAGTCCACTGAGCTGAGCAAGATGCGCATAGATACAATTTGCATGCGCCACCACCGCCCAACGAGCACTCGTGTCCGTTTGAACGCGTAATTCTTCCACGCAACGATGATTTATTGCTTGCACTCGGGTGCAAATTCAAGTTTACAGCCAACAAGCTGTAGGTTCATAAAATTAAGAACAACGCTACTACCTTCTTGACATACCTCGAATCTTTTTGAATGAATTGATGAAGAAAAAAAAGCAACGAAATCGTGTCATGACTTCGCTGCAATTTTGTGCTGAGCACGGTCACGGTTCGTGGATTCGGTGTCCTTGTCGATTTCTGCGCGAGAGTCGACCGCAAAACAGCCAAGATGGCCGCCTGTAATTCCAGTGAGTCAATCATTTGTGCTTTTGTCTGTTTGCTGTTTGCGAAAAATGTTGCCTGCCTCTCTTCAGTGCAATTACAATTGCATCTTCAGGACATGACAGCGCGAGATTTATTTGTTTGTTATCGGTGGGTTGCAAGTGTAATTTTTCAATCAGAATGATTCCGCAATTAGCTAATAGTGTTCTAAGTCGCTATATGCAAACGTGATTCGTACAAGAAGCTACATATGATTATTTATGGTTCTGCATGTGAAAGTATTATAATTGCATTCTAATTTGATTATTTTTACTTCATCGTTTCTAGTTTTTAAATTATGTCTATCGTGTTGGATAATTGACAAAACGTGAAATTGTGATTCTCACGGAAAAGGAATCTATTATAACTCCGAGAATATTGTGATTATTCTTCATATTACCATTTATACTAATGTACCTTACTGTAAAATTACAATACTGCGTAAATGAGTAAGTAACTCCATAGGGACCTTCAATTTGACGCCTCCCCGTAGTTGATTGTAGGTAGGAGTCCAGTCCGCGCTGTTTCCTTCCTCTTTTACGGTTATCACCTTCAAAATTGCCACCTCCCTTCCATCCTCACTCAGCCACTCTTTCACTACCCTTTTTTCCCCTGGCAATCACGCGCCCACTCCTCTTTCATTCCTATACAATCACTCCCAACATGCTCCCAGGAATCCCTCCCCCTTCCACATAGGATACACCTCAGATATTCATCTCCCATCCACACCTTCCATCCCCTCTCTTCCTATCCACACCGTGCTCTAGCTGTCAGTCTTTTATCCGCTGGGTCTCATCCCGATTGTCTGCACTGCTTGGTATAGTGGGTTATATGTGCTTCTTTAGATATTATTCTGCCGCTCCTGCTCTTCCACCTCCCCTCCTATCGTTTCGACTTTCACGCTTTACTCATTCCTTATCAGCAACCTACCCACCGCCACCTCTGACAATCCACCGCCTCATACGCCTTTTCCCTACCCCTAGTCGACCTCCTTGCACCTAATTCCCAGACATATTTAACCAGTCTCTCATCACCCATTCTATTCACACATTCTTCATATCTTGCAACCCTGTAGATACTCTCCCATCTTATTGGCCGTCTCTCTGTTTCCTGCAATACTATATAACTTGGTGTGGATCTTTCCAGTTTCAGAAGGTTTTTGAGAAACCAAGTCTGTTCCTTCTCAATAATCTCTCATTCTCGCATGCCCCATACTTCAATACCATCAGCATTGGCTTCACCCAAGCATCCCATACTGGAGTGTCCCAGTTATTCCCCCATACATTGTCCCATTTCCGCTTAATCCTGCCACATGCGCACCATGCTCTGCCTTGCATCCATCTCACATGCTCATTCCATTTTCCATAGTACATAAACAGATATCCTAGATATTTGAAAACCTATACTCTCTCAATTTACTCCCCCTTCCATTCCAGTCTTTCAATTCTCTGACGTCCACCTGCATTTTTACATATCATCCATTTCGTTTTCTGTACATTCACCTTCAAGCCACGCTTATCCATATATTTCTCCACCTTTCTCAACATTGCCCTCATCATACCCTCCCTCGTTCTTACCACTACATCATCCGCATACGCTAAAATCCACACTTTGCACTTACCCACAACCACACCCCCATCCTGCCCCTTTTTGCCAGCTTTCTTTCAGCTCCGAGATGTACAGATTAAACAGGAGCGGACTCATTGGGCAACCCTGCCATTAAAACAGAGGTTTCCCAACTTTTTACTGAAAGAGTGAAATTCGATTACTATTATAAACTCATAGGCATTCGTTTGCTTAGTTTCAACAAGGGATGAGCAAACCGTGGCTCCTTCAGCCCATTTTTGCGGCCCGGGAAGACATTTTTCCCGTGTGTGTTACTAGTGCTCTCTTATGTGTCATGTGCTAACTTTCCAATCTGGGAGACGCGCCTTCTTAGGGAGCCGCAGGCACCTCTCAAGGGAAGTGCGAGAATTTGCGAGGATCCTCCTTGGGACATTACTGAAAACCAACCTATATTATCACATTACATTATCAAGAAACTGAATTAAAATATGGGGGGTAGCCAAGAAATGTGTTTAAAAAACTTCTGGGTTAAATATTGTTTGTCAATATTTACCATAAAATATTTGGTCAGGCCGATAAGAAATCTTTAAAATTTAGCAGCAAATTAATTGATTGTTTGCAAAATTCAAATAAATGACTTTAAACAATTATTTTGCATTACGTTCATTATATGACTGCATCCATTGATGAAGCGTAGCCGATGGGCATTTTTTAAATCTTTGAAGGACCTTTGAACCCATTGATAATTAATCATAAATTCCATCGACCGTAATAAGAATCTTGGAAACATGCATATAATTAGATTATTTTTAATTATATTTACTTCGTAAAGAAGAAAAGAACGTAATTACTTTGTGCCTTCATCAAACACTTGAGAGGTAATGTTTAATTAAACAAAATCTGTTTTAATATACCTTTCATTATAAAATGTGTTAATATTCTCTCCGGATATTTTCGTTTTAATGGCTGCTACAAAATAATCTTCTGACATCATCCATTAAGAACATTGCTAGAAATCAATGAATGACATCAATCTATGAAAACAAGTTAACCCATTAAAATTGGTGTTTCGTATTTGGAACATATGGACTATTTACACTAAATTTAGTTCACGATTTTTGCTGCGGAATATTTAAACACACCGTAAGACATTGAAATCATATCAATTTATTATTGATAAACATATTAAACTATTACATATAACTATTTAACTATTTGTAAATTGTTTTTTATTCATTTTTACAAGAGTGTGATCATCAATTGATTTTCTTCGTTGCTTCTTAATTTTGCAATAAGTGTAAGATTTTTATTGAAACACAATTATAACTGATTGCTTTCAACCTTCAAGTTTTATGGTACATTTACTGTATGTGGGTCATTCGAAATCTCATACCAAAAGGTATTTTAAGGTGTCTGCACCGATCGAGACAATTTGTTGAAACTACTTGGAATTATGAACTAATATATTTCTGGAAGACCCGTCCGGGCAGCTTAGTGGGTGGCACCTTGGCGTATCACGCCAGCGGACGAGGTTCGAGTCCTTGGGGTGGGCATTACACAGTGTGATTATTTTTCACAGAATAACTTCACACACTCACCCACGCACACAAATAAGCAAACATGCACACACAAACATTATTTCAAACTCTCAACTTCAAACACAACATCTAACTTCAAACATTCAATTTCACACATCACTCTAGAGAACTACTGTCAACCACAACAACAACAAATACATCAACAACTCACACCAACCAACAAACAATTGTATAAACACAAAACATACTTGTAAATAACAACAATACAGATGGCCACTGCCCATGAGGTCCCGGGTTCGATTCTTGGTGGGGATGCATATTAAAGTGAATTCTTCATCTTATCAATAGTGTTAGCCTCTAATATGACTAATTACATTGAAAAAAGAATTGGATAGAGCTAATGACCATAGCAGTCGATGCTCGGTAAAATCAAACAAAAAAAAAACAAATACAAAAAATCATAGAAATAAAACATATCAATGTCGGAAAGACCCACAGAGGTCGATGGACATTAAATACCTAAAATATATTTTGAAATAATTTTGTATTTTGAATTTCATGAGTGTCACGTCGTAGCGAGAATTCTACCCATATTTAATATGGCATATCAATATATTATAGATAAATATATTTTTATTGCCATTCTATTCCCCATATTTTCATACATCCACTACTTCCACAATTAATTAACATTAACAATCTTAATAAATATAACAGCACTATTTTTTTTTCTAAAACAATTACAAACAATAAAACTAAAACTAAAATAAAAATTTAAAAACATAAACGTTACGTTATATACCAACCCACCCACCCTAATTGGTCATCCCTCTCTTCCGCTTCCATTTCTCACTCACAATTTGCCTCACTGTATTATGACATTTTGCTATATCTTAATTGTTACTATTATTTTATAATTATGAACCCAGAACGGTTATATTTAGCTACCTAAATCTATCTAGCTGATCTAGATGATCTAACCAGAGATGATCTCAATTGCTCGTCTCAGATCGGTTCAAAACTGCGAAGAATCCCATTAGCGGAAATTATTTCAATATATGTACGTCCAAAATTTTTCATCCGAATCTAAGACGGACAATTGAAATACTCCCCTTGTAAGCTTGATATGTAAATTATAAGTGCTACATTGAAAAATGCATCTCTTATAAGAAATGTGTACCTAGACTTTGAAGTCCTTGGAAGTCTTAGACCGAGCGGTCAAGTGATTAAGAGGCTGGAAAGTTACAGTGAAGGGAGTAAGATGGATGTTTGCCCAGACTTTTGCGTAGACTTTTGGCCTGCAATTGGCATTAGGCAACTTTCAAACTGAATGCGACAACTATGTGAACGTAGCATGAACATTTTTGAAATTATCTGGCCATGTTCAACATATTAAACCTTCCACATTTAGATCAATATTTCATAATTTGTCGACTTCAAGAAGCATATTTTAAGGTACGGTAGACGAATATAAATTTGCAAATTAAATGTTTTTATGTTCTTTTTTTTTCTTTCTAACAAATATTTTTATGATCTCCATTTTACAACAAAAGGAATTAATGCAAAAACAGCAATTGTGAGAATACAAACTAAACTGTCAGTTATGTTATCATAAATCAAGCACTGAATGAACGAAAATCGTTTTGTCATTTCTTTTGTGTTGGCGTGCGCGCTTCGGGTGTTGAAAGAAACGATGACAACAGTGCCAAAGATGTCCAATTATGGCAAGAATGCCGACTACCGTAATACCTGTAATCGCACGCGTATCGAATCGTGTTTTGAAAACACGATTTTCACTCTGAAAGAGCCCACCCGAAACGGACACCTTTTCGGCAGCGTGCTATTGACTGCTCGCGCGACGTGTCTACAAGTCGTGCGCCGTTTTCAAATCACAATCGAGTAATTGAAAGTGTTTAACTGTAACAACGGGGGGCTGCAAATGTTACCAAACTGTTTACCTGTGTGTCGATAATGTGCATGCTTCCGACCAACTTCGTACCGTACCGAACACAATTGCAACGCACGCTCCGGTTGCAATTATCCCCTGTCTGCAGGTGGATTTATGATGCGATAATTATTCCACCCGTTTTACTACTGCCCTGGTTCGGGGGATAATTTGGCGACAATGGGGCGAAACGGTAGGGGCCCACTCTCTCAAACAGTGTAGGTCAGTTGGTATTTGGGTCGTATCTGTCTACGAAATTGAGGCATAAAACACGCTTTGCAATATTGAATAGGCCGTTTCGTACACTGGCCAATGGCAAATATTTATGCTTGTTCAATTTAAAGCTTTCGAAATTGGGCCACTAAACCCACGGGTGGCGTGTTGCGCCTGTCAAAATATTGTGTTTCGCAGGTAGCATCGGTTTTGTAATTGAGGAGTGTAACAGGTAGGAGATGACTTTTGTACATCGGCGCACCTGATGTGATGACAATGTGCTTTGTAGTTTTTTTATATACGACAATAAAATGTTTTCAAAACTTGAAAACTACAGAAAAGTTACCAGTACTTCGAACAATTGGTCACGTGGTGTTCTTTTTTTAAGTTTTTATTTTATTATTCTTGAAATCGAAAGTGAATATAAAACTTTACTTAAAAACTATTGTTAGGAACTCATTGAATTATGAAAAGATTATTCCAATCATTATTGGTTGCCTGTTCACTTTGCAGATGGATAGTTTCTTTTAATTTTCAACCCCTTGCGCTCGACTGACGCCTATTCAGCGCCCAACTATGATGCTTCCATAATATCAAGTTTTGACCAAGTCAAAACGACGGGGATCGAGCGCAACTCGGTAGTGTTCGGCCGCACTAGTCTCGAGTTACCACAGCCGCTGGCTAAAAACGCCTCAAGGGCTGAATTGAGAATAAATACGAAGGAATGTTAAAGAAAGAATTTTTATATGAAGACATATTTAAAATAAATTGAGTATAATTGGAATAAATTTTCCTGAAATTCCAAACTATTTATTTTAGAACAATTCGATTTTCCAAGAAAGCAAAAGGTAAGTTCGAATCACATATAAAAAGAAGAAAATTCACATACAATTGTTTATTTTTATTACTTGGTTATTTGCTATACAATAGTTGGATTTTCCAGTTTGTAATGTTGGAAAACATGTTTAAGTGTGAAAAAGCCTGCAATGCGTGTTTCGAAACAAACCGCCGTATTGGAACGCGCATGCGCGTTTATCTCACATCGATGTAACGTGCGCATGCGTACTGCATCATCTCCGCCTAGTTTTCGACGCGAAACATGTGCATTTTACTCGAAAACGTTAAAACAAGAACTCGTGACCCAATTTTCTTAAAAGCTGCACTCATGTCTTGACACAGATGCGCCAACACTCATGCACACAAAACGGCGCGCATGCATCACACACGTGTAGAAGTGTTTACGCTATTGGCAATTTTGCGCTGAAATGTGTTGCTGAATACATTTGTCATCTCAAGTGCGCAGTTTGCAATTGCAAACGCCGTTTCCAGAGCACAGACGCTGTCAGCGCGCACTAATTAACTCACGATTCATTCATAATAATTTGTCATTTATTATCATTTTATTGATTGGTTTATGCGCAAGGTATGTGTGCGATTAACATACCTTGCTAGTTTGTATTTTTCAATTCACAACTGGCAGTAATTTGTTAGTTTCAAGAAATGTTAAGATGCAGTGGAGTAAGGCCAATTTCGTAGTCTGCATTTATTCATAAATAAAGGAGATTATACCAGTATAATTTTGAATATCTATATTAATCTTGAAATAAAATGACCTAAATCGTAACTGGGCATACATACTAATTATTTTTTGGCTTTATATTTGGCTTTTCCAACCTTAACTGAATTATCGCTTCGTTTTCATAAGAAGTGATAACTTCTTACTGGTGGGTAAACCGCTTTGTAACGTATCATGTTAAGCCGCCAGTCTGTAGGCATTCCGTCTCTCTCACACATATTCCAGTGATATAGACACTATCCGTATTTCGGACAGACGCTTTTCCTACTAAATTATCCTAGACAAATTACAATCACACATTTTTTTTAAATATGGGCAGCTATAAAGTTTGGTTCATCGCAAGAACTATAGACGTTTTCGCAGTCGATCCTGCATACAAAAAGGTTGAGCAGCCCTGCACTATCCCATATATTTGTATAAATATTTTCACAAAGCATAGAATCCACATGTGGAAATAAAAGTTTGGCATAAGTCGATCCTGTCTTTCTCTATTTCACTTAAAAGTATACTAAAATTCATAATTAGTAATATTTGGGACGTATTGCAAAAAATATAAATTGTATTAACATTAAAATATTCATATTGATTCAGTCTGAAACGAATCAGTTTATTAATTGCTTGTTTAATTGTGAGCGCATGTATTGCGTCAGAGTGTACGCATTCAATTAACGCTTGCACCGTGTATGTGTGTGCTCAATTCTAATATGACTTAAGTATGTATATTTCAACAATACACGCCACGCACACATAATTCAAAACACTAAGAACACCATAGTAATGTTAATGAGGTGTGATTCATTAGAATTTCGGAACGGTGTTGCGTAATTGGTGTCGGGCGTTTTTCATTTAGTGTTTTTCTATATTTTCGTTTTCATTTCGGATATTTGCATACAAACAATGCGCACGATTGTATGCGATTATTTCTTGTGTACTACATTGATGCGCTTTGTACGAGCGTTCTCTAGCGCACGCTAAGAAAAAGTTCGTTCAATTAGCATAATTGAAAACGGTTGTGCGCAAGTTATGAGTTGTGCAAGCATATGTGCAGCTCAATTTTACTACTTTTTGTGTTTATGTTAATTTTCCTAGTGTTTCTTTGTAATTGGCGATATACCAATTTAATGTAGATCGTGCTTAAGATCATAAAATCTGTATGTTTACTTCTTGAAAGCACATAAATTTATTTAAGATTCAATGTGGGACTTTTATGATTATTTTATATTATCATGAATAGTGCTCGTGTGGGTGGTTTATGTTTGGCGGAAATTATACATAAAATGTCTCATTAAAAGTTGAAGAGTGTATACAATCAAGGTAGGTAAGATCGTTCCGATTTAAAATTAAATTTGAGCTGTTCTTTCACGAATTCTATGGATGGATTTCCTCTTTCAATTTCTAGTGTTCAATAATTATCTTGCATATCTGTTTACGTACAATGGAAAATGGAATGAGCATGTGAGATGGGTACAAGGCAGAGCACGGTGCGCATGGGGCAGGATTAAGCGGAAATGGAAGAATGTATGGGGGAATAACTGGGACACTGCACTGAAAGTATGGGATGCTTGTGTGAGGCCCATGCTAATGCATGGTGTTGAAGTATGGGACATGCGAGAATGGGAGATTATTGAGAAGGAACAGACTTGGTTTCTCAAAGACCTTCTGAAACTGGAAAGATTCACAGCAAGTTATATAGTATCGCAGGAAACAGGGAGAGGGTCAATAAGATGGGAGAGTATCTATAGGGTTGCAAGATATGAAGAATGTGTGAATAAAATGGGTGATGAGAGACTG
>JAODAC010017805.1:2506-16425 GCA_027575185.1 Mimaenictus wilsoni | reverse complement strand
CAACCTAATCCAACATAATTTAACTTAACCTGAAATAGATTGCAGATTCTATCCCACTTCCCCCAAAGTGCTCTGGACTCCCAGACGACCTTAATCCACTATCAATTACCTCGTCTAATCTCATCTAGATATCCAATGTTAAGAGGTCTGTAGACGTAATCTAACCTAACCCAACCAAATTCAACATAATTTAACTTAACCTGAAATAGATTGCAGATTCTATCCCACTTCTTCCAAAATGCTCTGGACCCTCAGACGACCTTAATCCGCTACCAATTACCTCGTCTAATCTCGTCTAGATATCCAATGTTAAGAGGTCTGTAGACGTAATCTAACCTAACCCAACCTAATCCAACATAATTTAACTGAACCTGAAGTAGATTGCAGATTCTATCGCACTTCCCCCAAAGTGCTCTGGACCCCCAGATGACCTTAATACACTAGCGATAAGCCCGTCTTATCTAATCCAACATAACCAATGTTTAGAGGTATGTGGACGGAATCTAGCTTAACCCAATCCAATTTAATTTTACCTAACTTAGTAGATTGCAAATTCTATCCCACTTCTAGGTAGTACAAAACGGCACCTACGGTCAAATATATCTTGATTTTTAGGCCCCTTGATTTTTAGAAGTGTATATTAAAAGGGTAATTTTGGGTCTATGCACGATTCGTTAATTTGCCACATTTAGCATAATAAAACAATTTCAGTACATCGTTCGTGATTGTAATTTCGGGGGGTTCTAGCACCACCTCCGACTGGCACGAAGTGAACAAAGTGAAATTACACACGGCACCCCACTCTAACAGGACACCGAAAAGAGAACGGAATAATTTACGAGGCGGTCGGCGTAAAATATGTAGAATTATTCATAATCTTCGCGTGGATGTGATATAACGCAATATAAAAACAATGACACATGACCCGAGATAACGACGCCGTGCCGCAGCCTAGGCATATGTGTTTTGCTAATCTGTGCGTTTAATCACTGCGCGTACCCCTTCAGGCTCGGAATTACTAATGAATATTACAACTTCCAACTGTAGTCCCGAACAAACAGTCTTCCGGTAGGAAGGGTTGCTCGGTAATTTATTCACATGCGTCTGCGTTACCCCCAATGACAATTAACATATGTCCAGTCATGTAAACCCGACGGAATCAGATTTGACAAGATTTGAGTCCGTGTTTTTCTGGGTACGTTGCGTTGGGTCAAACCAGGCTGCCTGGACCAGACGAGACGTCATTAACTTGTTTCCATTTCTCATTCCGCCACACTCGCTTCAATCATCATTCGCCTCGCATTCATTTGTGCCAACTGATGAGGACGTATTCAACCAACCCCTTAGCTCGAAACCAGTGTCGCGTTATTGTCCTCTGTCTTCGTCGCGTCGCCTTTGTCGGCCGTTAAATCGTATTGTTTGAAGGCTTGCTCAAGTGGTAACTCGAAATATTTGCGCCTTGCAAACTTGTTTCGATTGTTTCACGGTGCCATTTTTTCGGCGTCCAGTGTAGTGGTGCGGCGATTATCCAACAAGTTGGGAACGCCGAGGGTTTTGATACGCACACCGAAGGGTTGCAATGAGTGGCAACCGGTTTGTTTGGATCAAGTGTGTGTGTGTGTGTGTGTGAAACAAGTGGCGAAACAAAGGGTGACTTTTTATGCAACCTGCAAAAAATGTTGCAAACAATAGTATGCATAACGACTATATGAAAGCGTAGTTTTTGGCGTTAGTTTTGTTAGTTATTTCGATAGGCACCCGGCGTAAAATTATGCGTTCATAGCATTAGATAATACAAATTTGAGTTGACGTTCGTATGCGTTAAAGTTCTAAAATTGCGAATCGTCGTCTGTAAATGCCGCGAAATAGAAATTATGAAATTACATAATTTCCTCATTTGTAACCGTCGCTGCGTGTGTGGAATCTTTGATGCTGTGCGTAATTGGGTGTATTCATTAGTTGTGGTGCTTGGTTGCGATTCAAAATGCACAAGACCTGAGCACAGGCGAAAAGTTATAATTATCACTAGTACGTTTTCATCGTTGTCGTTTGCACATGTTAATTTCGATAATTAATTCACACCGCGCACGTTTGCGTTTAACGCGAGAGCTGAACGCAAACACACGCATTAAGAACATAACCTTAAAATTAAATATGCAATATTTGTCTCATCTTATTTCCTAAAGTAAATTAAATAACTGTTATTTAAGTCACATAACTTGAATCTAAACCGTGACAGAATTTTAAATCCAACTAAATGACATAAATTTAAACGTGGTAAGGTTAGGATAGGTTAAGGTTAAATCAAGTTGTATTAGTTTACATTAAGCTGGAATAAGGACATATATAATCAGGAAAAAATATATATTGTATTTTATAATTTTTTATTTAAACAATTTCTCGTTTTCGAAAGGTTTTAATGTAGAACCAAAACGGTAATCTATTACATTGTTACAAAAATGCTTTGAACTAATGATAAAAATAAAGATTAATATACTTGAAACTATACTCTGATCATACAAGGGGAATGCACGAATTGTCTTCGTTGGAATTTTTTTTTGTTTGATTTTACCGAGCATCGACTGCTATGGTCATTAGCTCTATTCAATTCTTTTTCAGTGTAATTAGTCATATTAGAGGCTAATACTATTGATAAGAAGAAGAATTCACTTTAATATGCATCCCCACCGGGAATCGAACCCGGGACCTCATGGACAGTGGTCATCGACCATACCACTGCGCCACTTGGCTGGACGTCGTTGGAATTGAATGAAATTTTTGTTTACAATACCTTAACCCAGAAGTTTCAAAACTTTTTCAACAGTGCCTCTCTGCCTAGGCTTCTTTACACTTTGTTGAGCGCCCCCTGTTTAAAATTATTTTCTTCTAGCCTTTCAGATTTAGTTTAATTACTTACAATTAGTTTAGCCATTAACAGACTTACAGCCGGGTTATAGGAATAAAATAAGCCAACACGAGCATTTTTAGGTGGTTCTAATTTCTTTGAGCGCATGTATTCACTTTCATGTTCCAGCCCATTAGGGATTTTTTAACCCTATTAGGTATGCAGATCGAACATTTTTTGGCCCTTCAATTGAAAAATTTATTTAGCACTTATTTAAGCATAAAATATGCCAGTTGGACCATTTTTTGCTGGTTCTGATTCCTCTAAAGTATGTGTTGCCCTTTGATTCCTAGTTTTAAATATTGAAGGACTATGTATAATAAAATCATTCATTTCGAACGTGTTTTGGTAGTTCCTCCTCCTAAGAATATGTTTCCTTGCAATTTCTTGGCCTAGGGATTATTGTAAATTCTCTCGCCTGCCTTCAGACCACTAGGGGCCTTCCTGGGGAGGCACGCACTTTCGAAACCTATGCCATAATCAATTTGTGACCAAACTTTGATTTTTTTTATTGATAAACGGCTCAGAAGCGCGAAAAAAAAGCCCATTAACTGAAATTATTTCAATAAATGTACTAAACAAAATGTTCCTATAATTCCAAGGTGCGTGCAATGCGTGCATGATAAAGGTATGACAAACAAGGGACGTTTGTCACAGCCGATTTTGAAAATATATTTTTCTTTTAAACAATGACGAACGTTTGAACTTCAAACAGGCTGGTTCCGGTACTTTCTGTTACTAAGAGGTTTCACTACAGTTTCAAATATACAATATACCAGCGGTTTGCAACCTTTTTCCTGATCTGTTCAGGAAAATGCTGATTTTGTCGGGCCGAGCCGCAGGGTTGTTCATCCCTGATATATTGAACAACCACAACTTCTAGTTCTTTGGCTTGAATAGTTTCCGACATATGTTTGTTACCGATTTACGTAACATAGTTTTGAGAAAAACACGTATAAAAATATGACCTAAGTATATACCAAGGGTGAGCAACCTTTTTACTAATCGGGCCAGTAAAAATGCTGATCATTTTCCCGGTTTTCGATTAAAAAATACATCGTTTTGAAAAAAAAACACGTTTGAAAATTGTGTAAGTAAAGACATCAATTAATCAAAGAATAACTTTCATGTTATAAATGTATTTATTGAAATTTTTATCTGATACATCAATTTTTTCTTAAAAGAACAAACTTTAAGAAAATAAAAACTTTGCAAATTCAATTTTTACCCTGCTATATCGCCCTTAAAATGGATTAAAAACAGAAATATCAATGAATTAATAAAGAAATATCAACTAATTGCCCTAAAATCTCAAAAACCGACCCAAAAGCCGCCATTTACAGCTTTCAACAAGCAAAATCAGCATTTTGAAAAAGTTGTAGTGTTCATAAACTCTAGTTAAGTATTTAATTACCACGTGTCTTAATCAAGTAATGAAAGGTATCAAGATGGAACTATCTAGAACTGATCTGGAATTAACTTAAGCGTGTTTGCACTTAAGCACCTTATAAGCGATGTAATAAGGTTGTAACTCGATACAACTGGTCGGTAAATTATAACAGAATTATGAAATTACTCACCGAGACAAATACCCACACAAAGTCAGGAGGATAATGTTCTTCCTGTTTTTTTTTTGTTCTTTGTATTTGTTGTTCATGATGTTATGACTTAACGAAACACGTATAAAAATATGACCTAAGTATATACCAAGGGTGAGCAACCTTTTTACTAATCGGGCCAGTAAAAATGCTGATCATTTTCCCGGTTTTCGATTAAAAAATACATCGTTTTGAAAAAAAAACACGTTTGAAAATTGTGTAAGTAAAGACATCAATTAATCAAAGAATAACTTTCATGTTATAAATTTATTTATTGCAATTTTTATCTGATACATCAATTTTTTCTTAAAAGAACAAACTTTAAGAAAATCAAAAATTTGCAAATTCAATTTTTTACCCTGCTATATCGCCCTTAAAATGGATTAAATACAGAAATATCAATGAATTAATAAAGAAATATCAACTAATTACCCTAAAATCTCAAAAACCGATCCAAAAACCGCCATTTACAGCTTTCAACAAGCAAAATCAGCATTTTGAAAAAGTTCTAGTGTTCATTAACTCTAGTTAAGTATCTAATTACCACGTGTCTTAATCAAGTATTGAAAGGCATCAAGATGGAACTATCTAGAACTGATCTGGAATTAACTTAAGCGTGTTTGCACTTAAGCACCTTATAAGCGATGTAATAAGGTTGTAACTCGATACAACTGGTCGGTAAATTATAACAGAATTATGAAATTACTCACCGAGACAAATACCCACACAAAGTCAGGAGGATAATGTTCTTCCTGTTTTTTTTGTTCTTTGTTTGTAATTGTCGTTCATGTTGTTATGACTTAACGAGTAATTGTGCATCGTCTGCTAATGTCTGCAGGCGAACAGCTACAAGTATTCAAGTATTCAACACGATGTTTGGTTTCCTTATTTTTGGAATAAATAAATCTACAGCGTGTTTCGCATGTAACAAAAGTACACTTCCATTGTGAGTTTCGTTATATTTTCATGTTTTTTGCACCCGCATTGTATTCTCCATCATGCTTATGTACCATGACAATACGATTTTTTGTTTTGTTTAATCCACTGCGCGGTGAAATTAATGTGGAAATAATTACGACGACTAAATGGGCGCATAATTATACTAATTACGCATAATGAGACCTCACAATGTGGTAAAGCAACACTTCTTTTTTTTTCATACAGGAGTATGTGAACGATTGGTTGAGGCATTCTGTATACTACGGTATATTGAGGTACTCTGGATATTAAGTCACTGTGTATATTTTGTTGCGGACGAGATTAGAATGGGTGACGAGAAATGCGCGTCTTTTGTTCGTCTTCGTTTTAATTCAATTTTACGCGCGGCGGGTAATTACGTCTAATTGTTTTCTTCTTCGTTTTTTTGTTGCTTCTGGTGAAAAACGGCGCTGGAACACGAATACTCAGCGGCTGACAGGTTGGTTATGCATGAGGTTTTGGCTCGTAACGCGCTTAATTATTTACTCATTACGAAATCGGCGCGCATCTCGTCGAGTTTGCCAACGCGATAAACGACAGTATAAATAAAATGAAACGCCGTATAAAGATGCAGTTGGTGTCTTCTGTCATTGCTTGTGTGCCATGTGTCTGTGCGTATATGCGTGTGCAGACGGACTGAAAGCGCAATGAAACGGAATGGCAAGGAAAAATTGAAATGTCCTTCCTCCAGCCTGGCGCGACCGTGTGTATGTGTATGGGTGTGTGTATCTGTGTGGTCCGTAGCATGTGCAATATTTGCGCATTATTAAAGTTAAAACACTGTTAAAGCTGTTAAGTTGAAACGCAAAGAGAGTTAAAATTAAAGACGTTTTTATCGCGTCGTACGTTGTGCGCACCACCGGCGAATACCTGCATTCGGCAAAGTGCAACTTTTACGAGTTTATATAAAATCGAATGAAATATACGCATTCGCCGCCGCATTATGCATAGTTACACTATCTTCTACATGACGCTCTGTGCAGTCAAAGATTTTTTGCGGTTGCCTTTCGACGTGCAGTTTTCGGTTTGCGTTGATTCAATAACTTGCTTTCGGTGAGAAGTAAGACAACTTTTGTTTGTAACAATATAAGCAAAGGTTTTTTTGTTGAAATGAAAAGTACAAGATTTCCACTTTTCTGGTTCTATATCACCAAAGGTATAGACTTTTTCTATAACATTTAACGCACAACTACAGTTTTTCACATCAGAAATCGATTCAAACAAAATCATACTTAACCAAATGGAAAGTTAAAATCGGATTGCTAGATTCTGGAACATAGGTCGCCGAAAATTGCTATGCGTTCGACAAGAATTTACCATTATACTGCCGAAAGCTTGCGCGAGTATATAAGTTTTACTTCAAAGTATCTGTGAAAATATCTCTCGAAAAAGTGCAATCATTTATTCAGCTCTCTGAAACAAGAATGAAAAGGGCAACACTGGCTTCAGAGACTCAGAATCTGCATGAAACCTACTGTTCCTTTCTTATAATCAAGGAAAAAATACTAAAAGCAAATGTTAAGAAAACAAAATCTTCATAAACCTAGCCTTACATCATTTACACCATCCCTACCCTAATATGCAACATATTGTTTTAAAGGCAATTAAATTCTCTTTTCAATAGCACCAACCGCATTAAATTACTTCTTATATATTTCCAGTGATCTTCTCTCAAAATAAAGAAATCCAAAACTAGACGAAAAGCAAAGCAAAACAATCCTAACCTATCCTCATCTACACCAACCCTAACCTAACATGTAATATAGTATTTTAAAGCCTATTAAATTCTCTTTCCCATGGTATTAACCACTTTAAATTACTTCTTATATATTATCCGTGATCCTCTCTTAAAATAGAAAAATCTATGAAAATACTAAATACTAAACCTGAAAAAAGTAAAGCTGCAAAAACAAAACGTAACTCCAACTATATCATCCCTACCATAACATGCATTATATTGTTGTAAAGCCAATTAAATAAGCTTTTCCATGCCATCTAGCGCATTAAATTGCTTCTTATACATATTCAGTAATCCTCTCTCAAAATAAAGAAATTGAAAAATTCTAAATACTATAACTAATAAATCTTAAGCTGCAATAACTTAACCTAACCACAACTATGCCATCACTACTCTACCATGCAGTACATTGTTTAAAAGCCAATAAAATTCCCTTTCTAATGCCAACAGCATGCTTTAATTATTTCTTACATATTTGCCGTAAACTCTCCTTAAAATAGGCAAATCTCAAAAATGCTAAAACTAAATCTCGTCTACAAAAACGTTTAATACTGCGTTGCACGCAGTTTCTGAGTTTGTCGTAATATTTCAGTGAGAAGTAAGACAACTTTTGTTTTACCAATATAAGCAAAGGTTTTTTTGTTGAAATGAAATTGAATACAACTCATATTCAGTGAAAAATAAAAGATTTCCACTTTTCTGGTTCTATATCACCAAAGGTATAGACTTTTTGATAACATTTAACGCACAACTACAGTTTTTTACATCAAAAATCGATTTTTACGTTAAAATGTACATCATTTATACCATCCCTGCCCTAATATGCAACATATTGTTTTAAAGGCAATTAAATTCTCTCTTCAATAGCACCAACCGCATTAAATTACTTCTTATATATTTCCAGTGATCTTCTCTCAAAATAAAGAAATCCAAAACTAGACGAAAAGCAAAGCAAAACAATCCTAACCTATCCTCATCTACACCAACCCTAACCTAACATGTAATATAGTATTTTAAAGCCTATTAAATTCTCTTTCCCATGGTATTAACCACTTTAAATTACTTCTTATATATTATCCGTGATCCTCTCTTAAAATAGAAAAATCTATGAAAATACTAAATACTAAACCTGAAAAAAGTAAAGCTGCAAAAACAAAACGTAACTCCAACTATATCATCCCTACCATAACATGCATTATATTGTTGTAAAGCCAATTAAATAAGCTTTTCCATGCCATCTAGCGCATTAAATTGCTTCTTATACATATTCAGTAATCCTCTCTCAAAATAAAGAAATTGAAAAATTCTAAATACTATAACTAATAAATCTTAAGCTGCAATAACTTAACCTAACCACAACTATGCCATCACTACTCTACCATGCAGTACATTGTTTAAAAGCCAATAAAATTCCCTTTCTAATGCCAACAGCATGCTTTAATTATTTCTTACATATTTGCCGTAAACTCTCCTTAAAATAGGCAAATCTCAAAAATGCTAAAACTAAATCTCGTCTACAAAAACGTATAATACTGCGTTGCACGCAGTTTCTGAGCTTGTAGTAATATTTCGAAATTAGTAAAGATCCTTATAATATTCGTCTCGTCTTTGTGGCTTTGTTTGCCCACGCGTTTGTGGGTTTATTTCCGTTAATTTGGGTTTAGTCTAGTTTTCCGCACCCGCGTGGATGATTGCGACAGCGGCAGATAGTGAGTGAGGCCATGCCGAGGCGGCAAAAAGATAATTACGAACGAAATTAGGAAGGCAATTAGTGGCGAACGGCCAGCAGGGTGACACATTATTCGACGCTCGACGCTGTTGACGCACGCACACAAACACACAGCAGCACAGTGCACCGCAGCAGCTCCTACGACGCCGACGCCTGGGCACGCGCGCACAAAGGAAGCGCGTAATTAAGAAAAAAGGAGATGAAGAATTGCGATGAGATGAGACGAGCGTCGCGCCGCTCGAGAGAAATTTAATTAAGCAACGCAGCGGTGGCGTCGATGAGACAGGACCGCAATGACGCCAAACCACCAGCGGAAAGCCCGGGAAAACTCGATAATAAAAATAAGAAGTGTTAATTAGATCCGGACGACTTAATTAAATTAGCACCATTAGATGCTTCTGAGTGTGTGAGTGGATGGGTGAATACGTCGCTGGTTATTACACAATAGGGAGGTTCTATTTTTTGTTTTGCTATGTTTGCTTGCATTTCTTGAAGGGATGTATGTTTGGTTGCTCACTATTTGGAAAATGCATATTGAGTTGAGTATATTTCAAATGGCAAGAATGTAGATAGCGTATTACTGAAGTTCATTGAGTTGTATCACATAGATGGCGTTGTAGAAGTCTGATAAAATAGCATAATTTGAGGTTAGACAATTGTATACATAGTTTTATATAACCTAGATGGCGCTAACGATAAAATATGGAGATACAATAGTATTTAATAATTTGTGTGAATCTATCCGTCAGTTGAGACGTCGTTGTGTGAAGCCAAGTGTGAATACTTGGATTCCGAAGCAAAACTTGAGCATGGGGGAATCGCCCAATCATAATAGTGCTCACACAGTGTGCACGTCAAACGCGAAACAAAAAGGCCGGTAATTTGTTACTCACCGCAACGACTAGAACAATGTCGGACGAACGTTAAAAAATCGTTCAATAATTACAGCCGGTTCCGCTCTGCATTGTTTTCCACCGCTTTGCGTTTGCCCAAAAATGCGTTTCGGTACCATCCGATCAATTAAATTTCAACGTGTATTTATTTAGTTATTACCTCAGCTTGAACTTTCGGTGCCTGGCGGTTCCAATAATCTATTACCACGTCGTTCCCACATGCAAGCACCATGAAGTCATGAAGCAAAAGTTTGAAGAAGCACGTGTGAAACTGTCTGGAATTAATAAACCCTAAAACGACCTCCCCCACAATGTTGCACTGTGGTGGATAATTAAATATCTAACTTAATTTACCCCTTGCATATCTGCCACTCTAACAAACAGGACGAACTACAACTTGATTTGCCTTTTCTTTCCTTCGTTTTCCACGAAGCACACAGACATGAATCGCCCGAAATCATGCCACACTTGTCTACATCCTTTTTCTAACCAAACATTCAACCCTTTGACACGTTCAGGAACAGGCAGTCAAAACGTCCGCCAGTACATCATCCGGTCGCCTCGGTGGCGGCGAAATAATAAAACTTTAAACAATCAGAATTAAGTTAATTGCATCGCAATTTGCATAATGCCAAAAACCGCTCTGGTATTCGCCACGTAAATCCGGAAGGAAATTAATTCGGCTTGTTTTCTCTCTTTATATTCCACTCCCACCATAAAACCCCGGTAAATCTGCATGCATTATTTAAATAATTACTATAAATCACGGCATCGCCATCATCATAATGAAAATGAGCTTTTTCTATTTATATTTCGACTTGTTTTTTTCTTTTTTCTTGTTTCTTGTTCGTTGTTTCCTCGTTACTCGTTTTTTTAGAATAATTTCCCACGAAAACAAAGCAAGCACAAAATACAACAAACCGCAAAATATTGATTTTTACGTTTGTTTCGTATCCTTTTATTAGTTTCGTCTTTTTTGTCAGCCTTTATTCAATGCTTTTGTTTTCCACTCGCCTTTTTCTGTTGGCATGTTTTCCATGCCGGACGAAACAGGTGCATGCAATGTGCATGCTCATTTACGACGCGATGCAATTAATTTCGCATGCCTGGCCCCACAATCGGCGCTTCATAATTATCGACGCATTGAAATTAATGAACAATCGCACTAATTGCCGGAAGTGACGTCATGCGCACGCATCGCGGGCGCGCATTGTTCGGCTGGGCTTGGTTTTGCCGTGCAAACAGAGAAAAAAAAAACACACACAGCACAGCGCCCGAAATGTCCTCACCCACGCCGCTGTCATTCATGCACAATGTATGCAGGCGTAATCGCTAATTGCGTCCACGCAAAAGAAAACGAGGCGAATTAAGTGAAATTAGCGCTATCTATAATGTGCCCGTCGAGAAGTGGGCGATCTAAAGAAAAGTGCGTCAAAAATAGCCGCAGCGCAGAATTAGCTCTTGAAAATTCACATTTCTCGTTATTTTCTGAAGGATTTTACGATATTTCGAATAATGCTATCGGAATAAATCAAACACCTTTAGATAGCTTAATTCTTTGGCACCAATAATCAATTGTTAGGATTTCAAATTTTATGATTTTACATAGAGTTATTAAGGGTAGAATGCACCCTTTGCTGACGATATGAAAGAATAAAATGTATACAACGATTCATATATCAGCATAATCCTTATTTCATAATCTATTGCTTGGTGTATAGACTGTTTCTATGCTACTTGTACATGATTAATTCTTGTGGTGAATATAAGAGCACGCAGTGGACCGCATGTAAATTGTACGTATACGAGTTTCAACTCTACGCAATTGAGCGCGGTCTGATACAAATCCACTATGACCTACACTCGTCGAACGAAATTACGCGGATTGACAACTCTTATATAGACAAATTACGCGCGGCATCTTGCGAGCGCCTATATTCACCACAATAAATCGATCGTCCACAAACGGACTACTAATAATCAATGCACCACTTAATAGACTATAAAATAGGGATTATGCTGATATATGACTTTTTGTATACATTTTAATCCTTCATATATTCAGAAAGGGATAAATTCTCTCCTGGATTTCTCTGATTTGAAAATGAAAAATTTGAATTCTACGTACTGCGTATTGCCGCAGAAGAGTTAAGCTACATAGTAGTGTACCATTCATTATGATAGCATTATTCTAAACATGGTAAAATTATTGATAAAAAGACCCGAATTATGTATTTTTAGCGCTCACTGGGCGCTGAGTCGATTTAAGCCGATTTTTTCTGGAAATCGACCGTTGTGCGTCGGTGTACGATTGTTTATAATGTGCGATTAAGTATTCCGCATGCGTTGCGCCCTTATCAACTGCGGGCTACCCCCTAGCTGCGTGCTCATAATCATTTCAAATTTAATTGACGCTATTTTTTCGATTTAATTAACTACCTAACTACATAAGGTCGTTATCATTAAAGGTCTGTAGTATGCATTATAGTTATCTTAAATTATTGCATTAGACTCGTAAAAATTTATTAGTGTTTCATTTTGGCACTTTATTTTAGTAAAAGTTAAACGATTTGAAATCCCAATCTCATATTCTTTTTCTTTATCGCAAAAAATTTCCTTTTTGGTGAAGTTTACCATCAATAAGTAAAATTCATGAATATAGTTTTTCGAGAATACAGAAACTGGAATCTAAATAAATGGCTCTGTCCTCATTTTTATTTCATCTTATTGATACAACCCATAAGACAGTCTAATTCTCAACAAAAAGTAGACGGAGGGAACGCCTCGAACTGCCCACGTAGGGATAATTAGCCGTTGCGTGACCGACCGAGTGATTAAAACATAAATTACGCGCGGTGCAGCTCCCCCCCCTCCCCCCTGAGGGGGCGGGCGAGCGCTGCCGCCCGTCGAGGAAATTATTTCTGACGTGTCCTGCCTTAGGGTTGATAACAACCCTATCGGCTGCTGACCGTTCCCTGCTGCGACGACGTCCGTGTTGATGTTGTGTGTGCGCCTTTTTTCCTCTCCTCTACTTAATTCCTTTCCGTTTGCTGCTCCAAGGCTTTGGGCATTCCTTACGCAGTGGGCAAACATGCACATACGCGTACAAACAGAACAAAAAGCCAGAACAAACTTATGAAATGGAGTAAAATACGTCGTGGCCTCGCACAGGGCACCCGAAAGACGTCTGTAACGGGTAATCAGAGCCGAAAATTCGTGTGAATTGTTCGGATATATACGCTGGAAATGTGAAGGAATGCGTTTAATTTCTTCTTGTTAGATGACAATTTTCTATAGTTTTTTTTTCTTTAGATATAGGCTAAGAAAGTCTTTTTAGTCTAGGAACTAGTCTCTTTTCTATATGAATTTGTCTTCCGATCGGAATGAAACTCAGAGGGTATTGTTTTAAATAGTTTCTGCGTGTCCACACAAAATATAGAGTCTATAGCGGACATAATTCTCAAGATATTTTGATTTTACCATTTTCGACAAATTTTTTACTAGCTCCGATTGGGATGAAACTAACAGGGTATTGTTTCAGATAGTTTCTGCGTGTCCTCACAAAATATTGGGTTTGCAGCTCATATAGTTCTCTAGATATCTTAATATATCGATCTTAGACCAACTTTCGACTAGCTCCAATCGGGATGAAACTCACAGGGTATTCTTTCAGATAGTTTCTGCGTATCCTCACCAAATATTGGGTTTGCAGCTCATATAGTTCTCGAGATATGTTTATATATCGATGTTAGACCAATTTTTGACTAGCTCCGATTGGGATGAAACTCACAGGGTATTCTTTCAGATAGTTTATGCGTGTCCTCACTAAATATTGGGTTTGTAGCACATATAGTTCTCGAGATATATAGATTTTACGATTTTTGACCAATTTTTGACTAGCTCCAATCGGGATCAAACTAACAGGGTATTCTTTCAGATAGTTTCTGCGTATCCTCACCAAATATTGGGTTTGCAGCTCATATAGTTCTCGAGATATGTTTATATATCGATGTTAGACCATTGTTTGACTAGCTCCAATCGGGATGAAACTCACAGGGTATTCTTTCAGATAGTTTCT
>JAODAC010017794.1:0-20664 GCA_027575185.1 Mimaenictus wilsoni | reverse complement strand
TCCCCACCGAGAATCGAACCCGGGACCTCGTGGGCAGTAGTCATCAACCATACCACTGCGCCACTTGGCTGGACTACGATTATTCTAATAATGAGAAATAGTAAAGTTATTCAATTACAGTTGTTACACTTGTGTTTTAACAATACGTAAAATTGCAAAATTAAATTTATTAATTTGCCCCGAAAATTAAAGCCAAAATCTTCTATTTTAATTTTACTTCTAATTCTTTTTCAATGTAACTAGTCATATTATTTTCACTTTAATTGCATCCCCGCAGAATCGAACCCGGGACCTAATGGACAGTGGCCATCGATTATACCAACGCGCCACTTGGCTGTAACAAAATCGTTGCTTAATAAACTTATTTATAACTGGTATAGACCAAGTGGTACATTTAATGTTCCTGAGGGGCTAACAGTGTGCCGAAATATAAAACATGGGTATAGCGAATATCGCCGGCAATTCGACAAATATTATTTATTATTTGATCGTTCTCTGTGTCTACGTGAGGGCAGTATACGATTGTTATCTTTATCAAGCTGCACCAATTCCGAAGGATCATTCAATTTTTCGAAAAGCTCTATTAGAAGAATACAATTTCGTTATTTAAAAGATTAATTTAAATTAGAAATTTTCCAAAAGATTAAACAATAACCATATTAATTATACTATAATTATAATCCAATAATCATATTATAGGATTAAAACAATAATCCTATAACTAAAAAATAACTGTTTTCATTTCACCTTCAATTAAAAACTGAATAACCGGAATCAAAAGTGAATAAAATCGCGATAATCATACCCGTGCGTGCTAATAATTCCAATTAACTAGCATATATTCAAATGTTGCATAATTTACCATCTGTGACTCGAAAAAAGGCATTGGTACCATGCTAATTTATTTACAAAGAACGGTTCAGAGGTGCGTAACGCATAAAAATGTGCATATCACCGAGACGTTGGTGCTGATTAGCGCAATCTTTACATTATAATTAGCGATTTACAGCCCCATTTATGGATTTGCACTTACAGGGCCATCGTGCAAATCAATCATTAGCTTCACTACGCTAATGAAATTTTGCAATTCATCGAAATTCACTTTAATTGATGCAGTATAAAATGATAAAAGCTCCTACTCAAATGAAATGCCTCGATTACAAGTCACTAATCGTAAATAATGTAAATTTATTCACATATTTCATTTTAGATCGCGTAGCAAATTAATTATTTTATTTGAAATTTATCACGATTTGATTGAATCAAGATCTATATAAAATTTTACATGTTGCAAAGTTTTTTTTAATTGAAACGAATCTACGTTTCAATTAAAAAAACTTTTTTAGTCATTTTACGTGCGTGTCTAGTTCACATTTGAGGTTATGCTTGTTGCAACATACGTTGCTCCAGAAAAAACGTCTTTGATGTACATTTGAACTGGTTTCCACGTGCCTACTGGTCATATTTGGAAGTTTAATGAGGAATTTATCACAACATGTTTTCACCACTTCCTATAATGACACGTATTGGCTAATCGAAATTGAAGTAATTTGTCACTAATAGCCGCAATATTTGTAATAATTAGTCAGTTTAGGTATACTTGAGTTTTCGTTTACAACAATTTGTATATAGCAAATGGTAACTAATTGTTATCATTTTTAGGTAGTTTAACAAGCCTTAAGGAATAGTTTAATTGAAAACGTTTTTCCTTTTACTTTTAGTGGGAACAATAGATCGTTATTTTTAATCTACTTACATGAACCACTTGCCAAAAGTGGATATGTAATGCAATCTACGATTATAGAAATGCAACGAATATTTATCCTGTCAATTGTCGCAATTGAACGAGTTTTCTTAATGCGGCAATGCATTTCCGTTGATGCGCAACTTTATACAAATACGCGGATGTTGACAAAGTTATTTTATGTTTGTTACTATTCAGTTAAATTCCAGAAAGGTTATATGTTTTTGAGCGTATGGACTAAGTGAATATTTTTGAGGTTAAATCATTACTTTATAAATATCCAAATCACATATTTATGTCTATTTTTGCTTTTTAGTTATTTTTTCGTTGCCAAATGGAAAAATGGAACAGTTAAAGTAATGCAATTAGGTTATAGACTTTCGAATAAAAAAAATATATTAAAAAAATCGTGGTTAAGCAGATTATGACGGTATAACCTTTTTTATGGATAAAATTGCTCTTACTGTGGGTTTCAGGATGATTTATTCTAATTATGGCAGTTTTTATTAATTGACGGAAGACATTCATATAGTGAATAACATGATTTTAATTGCAGGCAACATTATAACGCTACACCCATGTTTTATTTTTCAATGCACTCGTGAGAATGCCTATGTACCACCGTGATTTACTTATTGGCTTCATGGTAAGAAGCCTGTCGCGAATCAAGGTCGGCGGCCCTGTTTGATGGCGCGGTTAACGGTCCAATCCGCGGGTCCAATCGTCGGTATTAACCACTACTTAATTAAAAGGGGACGTTTCTTAGTGGCAGCCCTGTTGCGTAGCGCGGTGAACGCGCTGGGTCCACATGCAGAGAACGTCCTGAAGATTACAGGCCGACAAGCTACCCGCTGTCTGTGTTGTCGTGCTAGGGAAGGTGTCGAAAAGATGTAGCTCATTTGGCTTTCGGATAACAACTGATTTTATTAAGTAAAAATCTAAACCTTGAAGCAGTGCGTACCGCCCACACACAACCCTCCTTGCGGTACCACCACTTCCTTTACCTTACTCTTATATCTAGGTGGTGAGGCTGATCCCGCCCTTACCAGCGCATTGCTATGCATGCAGGCACCCCTGTCTTACGGTGTCTCTCTCTCTCTCTCTCTGCGGGTGTGTCCGATCTCTGGATGAATCTAGGCGAGCCGATATATTCGCCAAGCACACTACACTTGCACATGGACCACCCGGAAAGGGTGACAAAAACCAGACGTATGCAAGGTGCCAGCCCGTCGCAACACTTCCAATCTCTGGGTGTCTTGTGTTTATATATTTCATTCTTAATGGCCCAGAGATTATTGGAGTGTGACGAATAGCTCCGCTTGACATAATATTTGGAATTACTTAACTCTAGACTAAACCGCTTGGCGACATATATAAAAAATATGGAAAATTCCACCTAAGACGTCCCGAATCATGCAATGTTAAAAACTTAGGTTATGGCCTTATCAGTGGCTTGGTGATGGAAACTTCCCAGAGCCATCGGTTCGCAACAAAGCCAGTAAGCAGGTCAGGAGAAAATTATAAACACAAGTAGAAAGAAAAGAAGAAGGTATTAAGCATTTGAGATTGGGCTACATTGTTTTCTCAACCAATAAACAATTGCTAATTTAACGTTAAGTATATGTTTGATGTTAAATGATTTTACCAGGTTGTTTTACCCGAGAAAACGATATATTAGAAATTTATACCCAGTTGTGATTCGGTTACAGAGCATTGAAAAACAGTACAAAAGTTAACGAATTTGAAGTTGTTTGTCATTACTGAATGTTTAAGGTTATTTTCTCTCGAATATTGCAGGTATTAAAAAGTTAAAAACTTAAACTAGTTAGGGCTACGTAAAACAAAATTAAGAGCATTCCAAATATTTGAAGATAACATTTCCTGGTATGTTGATTAATGAAGTCCATAAAAATTGTTATCAAACTTTCAATATTAAATCAACGTAATTGATTTGATTTTAAACTTATAATCATTTAAAAAAACTCATACTGTCACTTTTCCAACTATTTGACTTTTTTTCCTTGTAGAAACGCCTCAAACTTGTCTCAAAGTAGTCACATAAATACCGACAGGAAAAGCAGATGACTTACAAGGTTGTAATGCCATCAATGTAAACAACAAGCTAATAATCGCGAAAGTAATTACAGTATTTAAATGTGCATAAATCTACTCATAAAAATCAAAAGTAAAAGTTGTCCTTTCATGTGAACAACTACTACCATAAGAAGTAGATTTATTGATGTAATAGTACTAAGTCAGATAAACAAGACTTACTGCACTTACGTCTGAAAATGTCTGTAAACTATACCAGGTTAACAGTTAATTATGTACGAATTCGCGAATTAAGACTAAATCTGCAATAAATATGCAATTAGTTTATAGGTTTGTTTACCAACTGATAATGGGGTTTCCATTTAAAGCTTATTATGTAAAGTATGTGTGTAATAAACACACGTAAACATTGCGTGATAGGATAACATGTACGAATATCCTAACAGGAATGTTTGCATACGATTCCGTTTCGAAAGGTGAAATCTTGCTCGAAATTTTCGCATTTACGCTAATTAATCGCATAACTGATGTTTGCTACCTTTATTGCTTGTATTATTTCAGTTTGTTTTATTTAACGCTTGTTAATGATGTATAATTGTGTGTGGAGGGTATTAACAAATGTAGTTTACCGTATTTGTTGTAGACAAGTGGATTGATGGTACATCGGTAAATTGCACATTTATGAAGCAAAACAAGTCCGGATCATGTCAATTTATTCTTTATTTCTATGAAATATTTTTCATATTCCATATGATATGTATGTGATGTTATTTTTATTTAGTCATAATTTGTGGTTATGTTTTGTCCACGTATGAAGTAAATTACATTCGGTTGATGAAGGAGTTAATTAATTCTTTGAAATAGTATGTTTTCTAGTATGTCTTATAGGAACTTTAGGCTAATCCGGTCTTGTAACACGTTTTATGAAGTTGGTTTGATAAGTCCGTGTTTATGATTGTTTTATTACCTAAACAGGAAAATTTATCTTTTGCAAACACAGTATATGTATTCGTAAATTAAGTACATATCAATATGCTTAAGAAATAATTCATTTTGTGTGTCATCCGGTTAGTACGACATAGTTGCCGGGCCCTTGAAGGTCCGCATCTCCGAATTTTACTGTGGGTTTCAATTTTGCACGCAATTTTCAAGCTTCCCTCGTATTTACTTGTGATTTTTACAAACGTTGCAGCTCATCGTCAAATCTTACTCCTTATTCGGGACTTGGAAAAGTGTGGAGTGCGAGAACTTACAATTACCGATTCCGGGGTTTGAACCCAGGACCTTTTCGCAACTACATCTGACCTTACAATGCGCCACGTACTATTTTTAGTTCCATTATTCCTGCTTGCTTTAGTGTAAGTGCCCTATTTCATTTTGTTGAAACTATTCTTTTCATTTATTTTCAGGCATTCCTGCAACTCTCAACTATATCCCGCTTTACGAAGGAGTGCCAGCGTCCCCTCCTCTGATTCCCTATCCCAGTTGGGAGGCAAATGAGATTGCAAACTGTGAGAGTGGATTTACTACAGCCTATCGCCTCAAAGCGGATGAATGTGATCGTCTCTGGGTGCTGGATACCGGTACTTTTGGTATCGGTAACACCACGACTAACCCATGTCCATATGCTCTGAATGTATTTGATCTTCATACGGATACTAGGATCCGACGGTAAGAATCACACATTACAATCATCGAAGAAAATTCTTTACAACTCTTGTGAATATTAACCCCGTAGTTCAGGGTATTCTTCCTCTCCGAGGTCTTCTACGGTCACTTGCTAAATCATTGTACCTAATAGGATTGCTTCTAAGGATGACTAGGGGCAGGACGATACTGTGTTTACAATAATAACTCCGAAAGTATAATTTGATTGACTGATACCTGTTCAGAACTATGACTCTGATAGAAGGGATCCCATAACTTTTGTTTTAGGTTCGATCAGGTTAAAGTTTAACCTAATTCACTTTTAAGGGTTAACTTAAATCAAAATCAAAATTTCTTTTACAATAAGAATGACTACATCCAAAACACGAAAATCAAAATCTTTCAGATATGAATTAAGAAAAGAAGACACAAACGCCAATACATTCATCGCAAACATCGCCATCGACATAGGCAAATCCTGCGAAGACACCTTCGCCTACATGAGCGACGAGCTCGGCTACGGTTTGATTGCCTACAGCTGGGAGCAGAACAAATCCTGGCGCTTCACCCACAGCTTCTTCATGCCCGACCCTCTGCGTGGGGACTTCAACATCGGAGGCCTCAACTTCCAGTGGGGCGAGGAAGGCATCTTCGGAATGTCTCTCACTGCTCGTCAACAAGACGGTTTCCGCACAATGCACTTCTCTCCCCTTGCCAGCCATCGCGAGTTTCAAGTCTCCACGAAAATCCTACGCGACTCCACGAAGGTCGAGACTAGTTACCACGATTTCAGACCTTTACAGGAACGAGGAGCACTTGCTCATACCACATCTCGTGTGATGGATGACAACGGTGTCCAGTTCTTCAATCTGATCGATCGCAACGGAATAGGTTGCTGGAATTCAGACAAACCTTACGCTCCAGAGAATCTAGCTATGGTTGATCGAGATGATTTAGCCCTTAGCTTCCCGGCAGATATAAAAATCGATCGAGAGAAGAACGTCTGGGTGATATCAGATAAAATGCCAAATTTCCTCATTGACAAACTTGATTACAACGAGATTAACTTTAGGATCTTCTTCGCACCGATGGAGGTCCTTGTCAGGGATACAGTTTGTGAAATTAGGAGGCAGCAAGAATTTAATGGTCTCTCCCCATTTGATTTCGAATTTTATTCGAAGAATCCAAGATCATTTATTTACTAGAGAAGGAGGATTTTAAGATGTGCTTTCTGATTGCTTCAATTTCAATTATAGCTCTTCCCTTTTATTAATATATTGCCGAAAAAAAGTCTTAAATATTTGTATCTTCTTATAATTCAATATTTTGGGTTAAATAAAATAAAGATGTTTTATTTATTTAAAAAATTAGCCTTATGTGTATATCTAATAGATACATTGTGTGATATGTTTAATTTACAAAGTAATTCGTGAAAATTTGAAGGTAACCTAACTTTTGTAACGATAACCTATTTGTTTTAGGTGAAAAAAAAAACTTTCATTTAACCTAAAAATAACTGACCTCCAAACGGATTTAATGTATACTTCCGATTCATGTTAAACCGGTTGATTTATCTGTTCCAATTTTAGTGTAATTTTCAAATGGCAATAATAAAAAAAGCAATTTCTATTTGATTCCAATCTATGGAGTAAGTTTGAGCGAATGTTGGATAGGTTTTAGCATAATTTATAAATTCATTCGACGTAGGCTCAACTGGGACGCGAAAATCTATCAATCAAATTTCACTCAATCTATCAATTAAATTACAAAGTTTTATGTATCTAAAAGTATAATTGCCTAGGTAAGCTGCAAAACAACAAAGTATCTATCCTTGATGACCTGCGTTGTGAACAACCTCAAAAAACGATTAATTATTCAAAGATGCTATAATTATATTCCTTAACAGAATTAGAGGTTTGCTCAGATCGAATTTACACGTAAAAATGTTATAATATATAGTTTATGTTAATTGAATAATGTTTATTTCTATTTGATTTTGATTTATCTATGCCAATTTCATCATTATAGTTGAATTGAATATTCTTTCGATCCATGTTGAACTTTTATCTGCCCCAACTTCTGCGCAATTTTGGAAAAGCAAATTAATTGACAAGTGAGCAATTTATATTAGATTCCAATCTATTAAATGCGTCTGAATAAAAATATTATGCAAAAGTCTAATGATTAGCTTTTAGCATATTTTACAGATTCATTCGACGTAGTCTCATGTGGGAAATATAATTATAAATTAACCACAATAACACTCAAGTCAAATCATACAGTAGAACACAAAAACTAGCAATTAAACTTCGAAGTTTTATGCATCTAAAAGTATAATTGCCCAGTTTAACAAAACCGCAAAGTATCCTTGATGACATTCGTTGTAAACAACCGCATAAAAAGATCAATTAGTCAAAGATGCTATAATTATATTGGGTAGAGGTTAACTCACTTCTAATATGCGGAAATGTTATGAATATGTAGGTTATTTCGAGTGAATCAAGTTTATTTCCGTTTGATGTTGACTTATCTATGCCCATTTCACTGTGTTTTTGAAACGCATTGAAACAAAACTTAATCCAAAAGTATAGAACCACGTTCCTATCATCATATTGTTAAAGGGAATACATTTTATAGATTATCTCGATATGAAAAAAAAATTACCAACATATTTTTCTTAGGTTGTTCTCTGATATCGTGTAGTTCTTGACGATTATTTACTGATTAGTTAATCATAAAAATAAAATTACGATGGTTGATGACATATTTTCTATATACCGACAGTAAGATACTTTTTACAACTTATGATCAATTTCAGATCAGATCATAAGAGCTTCTCTTACATATGAACTATTTTTTGTTATTTGGCACAAAATGATGGGTGATATAAAATTAAAGCAAAGCAAATGAAATCGCAACGTTTAACATATATAATATTTAACAAATTTTAAATATTTGTTGTAATATTTTCACATTCTCGTGTTTACAAACACGATTTATTCAGGTTCGAATAAGTGAATTCACTTAGGTTAATAACCGGCAAAATACGTACGTAAATCACAGATATTATTTACGAGGTAAAAATATCGAATATTTAGAAATCAATGGATAAGCTAATCAAGAACATTCCTTTAAAAATTCTAGTCGATATGTGAAGGCTTTGCTAATTGTAAGTTATAGCTAATAAAGTGGACGTTATTTATATTTATCGAACCTTAAACGTGTTTTGCCGCAACGTTGTTGCCCACGATTAAGAAAATTCTACTGTTCCGATTTGACTTATACTGCACAAAATTAAGGACGCTATAGTGTACGCAGTTGAGCCACACATAAAACCAGGTGATATAAAATCATAGCATCAATTATTAACTTAAAAATCCGGAAAGTCATGTCTTTTTTCTTGATAAATAATAAATGTTATCCTAAATTTAAATTCTAACAATTTAACCATTTAACTTATAATTACAGCCTATCCAGAAAATAGTCATTGCGATTGAAAACTAACCTGAATAATGGTTAAGTATATTGGGCAAATCAATGATAATTCAAGCTGAATAAAATATCTCTATTTAATCTCTAATCGAAGGATAATAAAATCCCATTTTATTTATTTTGACCTATATTATTTTGTATTTATATTATTTTGACCTTATTCTAGGTAAAAATTGCAATATGGTGGGTATACAAAAGTACCAAAATGGCGCCGTGAAACATTGAAATTCTCTAATTTAATAAACAAACTAACCAATTAGCATTAAAATGCATAAATTCATCACTTAAACCATAGGAATCAAATTACGACGTATCTTTGATGACATACCTTGTAAACAGCCGCAGCAAACGCCCGATTGCTCTCACCAAAATCATACAAATTGCCTGTGGGTACCGCACAAGTCCCAGTTACCACAAATAATAACTTCACAAAGTAAGTCCATATAATCATCTTGAAACTAATTCTTCGTCTCTTCGGTCACTATTGCAATTAAGTACTGGCTCGTTTTTCAAACTGCGTCGCCGTCTTGTATTGTTTGTCGTCGATGATGACTCGTGCACGCCGCGTCACTGATTATTCCGCCGATTCCGAATCGTCTGTCCGCGAGCAAGAAAACCGGACTCGTCCAATCGCCGCAGGTAAATTACCTGTGGTATCCTCCTCGCAGTGTAGCCAGCAGTAATATAAATGCGCTGACCTTGCGAAGCGCAAACGCACATTCGTGGTCTGCTCATCGTCCGGTTTTCAAATCGAGATTACAAACGACTAGTTTTTCGAAGAGCGTGATATTTTTCGAGTGTGATAGGCAATGATATTCGTGGTAAATTCGAGGTTGTTCACACCCAGGCCGAAGGAATAATATCTTATGTTTTATTTTTGAAATTTCTTAAAATTATTATTGAAATTTTTATTTCTTGGCGAATTAAAATTTTAGAACTTTGGTTTAGAGTAGGGATGGTATTTACAATAGTAGGTCACTGCCCCTAGAGGGACTCGTCCATGTGAGAGCATGAATCAAATTTGTTTCGGGGGTACCCTCCTTGTTGTTACCTGATAATCGAGGGTTAGTTACAATACATTAATGACCCACACAAAATTGTAACTAACGGTTAATTATAGGTTCTATTGTAAAAATATTATTGTGAGGTAATTTATTTATATAGGTGGTTTCAATATTTTGGTGAGGGGAGGATACCTTTCTGCGATATTATTATACATTTTTTCACCATTTTTTAGTGTCAAATTACTCACAAAATATGCCGTCAGATGATACCCCGCACTTAATTGTTTGAAGATTTTCGATGTCTGAAACGGTGAGGGTCCCCTGTTGGAACCTTTCCAGAAAAGTCTGAACATTTTCGAAATGCCATAGAAAAAATTGTTAAAAATGGGTGGTTTGGTTAATTGATGTAGAAACGACTTAAGTTCATATAATGAATCAAATGTTTTACACATGTATTGATTCATAAATCAATACCTACGTAATTAAAAAGACACACGTTTTTCAGAATAACGTAAGCCATACATTCGAAAAGATGGAGAACTAGAAATCGTGCCTTGAAACCGACTATGAATTGTTTTAAATTCACACATTAAATATTCCAAAATCTGGAAACGTGTTAAACACAATACCATACAATTAAATACAAAACTAATTACTACCAAGTTGACCACAAAGTTGTAAACAAGTCCGTGAATAAAAAACTGAAGTAATAACAAACATCAACCAATAGATAGACCAAATTGTTCCAGTTTAAAGAGAAGATACTGCATGTATGCCATCTACTAACTCTGATGAGAGGATGGGCGCATGCAATAACAGTCAAAATAATGACATGCATGCGTAAAAACCAGAATTTTTACAAGGGCTGCCAAGCGTTCATAGCGACGTAGATTTTTGATCCTTCGATATCGGCTCTTCCTATCATTGTGAAGCAGCATTCACAAATCGTTGGATTGTTCACTAACTAATAGGGAACGTGAGCTGGGTTTAGACCGTCGTGAGACAGGTTAGTTTTATCTTACTGGCTTCGTCAACATCACGCATTCATGGGGCTATATTTTCAGGAATGAAATGTATTCCGAAATAATTATTGGTGAAATTCACATTTTATATGCATTTTTGTGTCAATATGTACATAAAATTAGTTTGTATTGGATAAATCAATGCAAATATGAAATAAAATAGGTTATTTTATAAGATTTCAAATTTCAGTTATTTTATTTGAATTTGGTAAGAAAACACACCAAATTTTAAGTTGAAATACACATATATTATTCCAAAAATCTACAAACCTAAATACAAACACCATATCCATATATTAAAACAAAAGCAATTGTTTTCGAAACAACAAAAAAACTATAAAATAGACAGCATTAAAAACTTGAATATAAAATAAAAACATTAATAAAAACGCTAGAGATCAAAAATACAAACAATAAAACAAGTTTTTCTTTCTCTCAATGATTCAAATACTTCTTGGTAAAAACAATAAAGTAATACTAATTATTTTTAGTAATTTTGAACACTTTAAGGTATAGTTGAGCTTTGTTTGTTTGTACTCTCGTTCGTTAATAAAATGTGGAAATAAAACACTAAAAATTGATATTGTCACATTAATACTACTTAAATTAACACAATATTATCAAACATTTGATTAAAATATGAAACAAACAAAAATAAAATAGTTCATCAGATAGATTTGTCTTTTTTGATATTGCACTGGTTTTCAGTCTAAATGAAAATTGACAATATCAATTTTTAGCTCTCATAAGAAGTTTATCCTTCATATCTGGATTTGTCTTTCGCTGTATTGGTTTGTATCAATTCATGAATGATAACAAATCTGCCCACGCGTATATCCGAAACAAATTCAGCGTTATAGATTCGATAAATCGGTTTGTAACTGCTGAGAATGTCGGATAAATGCGGTACCAAACTGTCGAAAGAGACAATATGACTTGGAAGAGGTTTATTTGGTGGATAGTTGTTGCGAATCCACGCGTTAGGGTTCTTGTAGAAATAGTCCGCTTCGTCGACGTAGTTTTCAACCTTTGAGAGGTTTGGATGGCAGGTGAGGAAACGTGCGGTTACATTTTGATGAAGATGGCTGTAGAAAGGCGTTGAATGACACGGCATTAAGAAGAGAATGTTAGTGTTTTCCGGGTCAGCTAAGGCGATGTTTCTAAGTGGTGCCATTACGTCTAGGTTGCCTTTTTGGTGCATAACGCTGAAATATGTCGCTGGGAGGAGGTTGCCCACGAGGAGAAATACAGCGACTATCCATACTTTCATTCTGAAAGGGAAATATTATATTGTTTTATAATATTTATTTTTTGTTTAATAAACATGCATTTATAATTTATTAAACCTAGTTCTTTTGCCACAAGAGTAAACATGCCTACTACCAAGTATTTGCAGCAATTAAAGGGTCAAAAAACCGCTAATATACATAATATTTCAATCATAATTCGAGTGGGGCTATTTAACGAAATTTACTTTTCTGGCTTCACGCGGAGAACATTAGCGAACAAATGTACTACCTCGAAACTACGAAAATTGAAAATGTTTGGCAGCCGCTCATATAAATTAATATTTCAACAGTAATAGCAATTTTCCAATTGTAAATCACGGAACTATGAGACGAAATTTAATAATAAAACATATACACTTACTCTGATGCTTTTCGACTCCAATTCGTCAGGAAATCCGCTGAAATATGTAGTGCAATCGGCAACACAGGCAACAAAAACCTAAATTCCTTATGCCCCAAAAAGCTGTAAATAATTTTTTGTAAATTCTTGTCAATTTTAAGAAAACCAAAAGACTTACCTATAAACGAAGATAGTAAACGTAAAACTGGCAAGTAAAGCAAGTTCATCGATAAACACATGACGATGTTGCAAAACACGAACGGTGGCGATCAAAAAAGGGAACACTTGCACGCCTAAGACGACGACAAGTCCCTGTGAGAGGTACCAATGCCATGGGTGACTGCCGTAGAATTCACCCACACCATCTAATACATTCGATGCTAAGAATTCCCACCATGTGATAACAAAACTACCGTGCATTACACTGTCAAATGCTGTTGTCCCCAATATAATAATGAGACTGTAATATTCGAGTTTTTTACATTTTAACTTCCAGGGTAAACTAAAGTTTACTTACGCAATTGGAAGATATAAATTTAGAAGTAATTTGGTGATGGGCATTCTAGATGTAAATAATTGATATGCACAAAGGGGCAACCATAAAATAGCTGCAGTTGGTCGTATTGCGACAGCTAGACCAATAAGCCAAAGGAAGGCAGAGTCAAAATCTTGCTTTTCATGTCCTGAAACATATTTTACGTCTATTCAAAGGAAATCTAAATTTTGGATGAAAACTTACTTGTATATTTCTGAAAAGGAAACTTAGATAAAGCAATCGTTGTCAAACAAGTTTCTAAGGTGTTTAACAATGTCCTAGATGCAGTGTAGAACCAGAACCACGATATACTTATACAGAAAATCGACCACTTGCTTTTACCACACCATTTCCAGAAGCAAAAGTCGGAATAAGCACTCAGTAATGCTTGTAGGAATCTTGGCAACAAAATCTGTCCCACAATAAACAAATACCACTTATAGTCCATTCCAAAACAACAAAATAACGACTTACCAAAGCATTAGGATAATCCAAACCCAAAAGTTGTAAAACTTTGTATACAATAGCAATAATTCCAGGATGAATGTAGCTCCTTATTCCTTTACTCCATTCCCATGTTAAATGGCCGTAGCCGTAGACAAATTTGTGGGCGACTTCCAAACTCTGCCAATATTCGTCGGGTACAAACCAAGTGCTCACCAGAAAAACGGAGAGTATTCTTATGAGAAGAAATATGCCTAACGCCGAGCGTTCCTTCATGGTTAGACGGCTCGAGGATGCTCTTCGTGATTGAGACAAGTTGTGGACAATTGGAGGTTATTCCAAGCACGTGAGGCACTCTGGATGCTGCTGGGATTCACGTTCGATAGTTATTTTTAACGAATGTGTTGAGTTTAATTTAAGATTTCACCGAAATAAACACAACAAAACTATGCGACTATTTGAAGGGTAGGTTTTTAGGTTAGGACGCGTCGGCATCGTATCGTTGTCAAAATATCTGACAATTTTGTCAATACTTTAACATTTAAAATTTAATAAATTCTAGTTAAGATTATGAAATGTATTGTAATTCATCTGTTTATAATTAGTATGATATCAAAACTTATATACATACTATATTCCTTTATTCTATGTTATTTTCTTTCAGAGAGCGAGAGAGAGCAGTGTAGTGACCTCTATAATTCAATATAGAGATTAAAATTTAGGTGAATCGTTGCAAAAGGTACCAAAATTATATAAAGTTGTACCAAAGAGGTAAACAAGACAAACTAGTGAATTTGGTTTTTGGGTTTACTGGTAATTAACTTAGTGTATTGTCAGGAGTCGGCAAATGTTTTTCGCTGCGAGTCGGTACGAACATAACTCGATAGCTACTTTTAGAAATAGAAGGATGTTCCAAGTGTCACGAGAAGGGAATGCCTTTTGAATAATGGGTGCACCCTCTGATACATTGCCCGATCTTTATGGTGGAGGCTCGCCTATAGAGATAAGGAGAACTATTTGAAGGTACCGAAAAACCTTTTTCATATCCGCAGGCGTACATGACACAGAAAGGTAGGTTCGGTAAACCGAAGAATTCCATATACTTCATATCTAAAAATAGTTGCGGGGATATGACTGGCCGGGAAATTGCCACGCGAGAGGACAACAGGTCTTATATTTAGCTCTTCAGCACGCGGGTTTGTCAACTAAAGTTCAGAAGGAGCGTTGCGAAACAATGATGATGGAAAGTATCGATCATCAGGCAATTTTTATTTGTATATTTTTGGTATATCTTCAGTTTAGACTATGGATAGTTTGTGCTTTGAATATTTGGTTAAAAATATTTCGTATTTAATACGTATGGTGCCACTCCTCATGTTTAGTCTGCTATGTAAACTCTGGGTCGTTAGGATAATAAAGACAAGGGTTGACGCTTGTCACACCACTCGAGGGAGATAATTCTGAGAGAATTAAAGAGAGATAACACGATGGGGGATACCTGAATGCAATGTTTGTGAGTGTAGGAATCTTCCCTCTGGAGGAAGATGCTGTAATTGAGAGGTGGAACCACGGGGAGGGTTGATTGTGGGCGTGAGTCGCCGGCGCCGGTTACGAGCTTTCAATTTTTCCTAAGTATCATTTATCCCAATATAGAATACAACCATGCTTATACAATATATAAAATGCTTTAAAATATAATCTAACTGCATTATGTTATACACAAATGCATATTATTCAAATACCATACTATCTTCACACTACTTGGTTAATAGTAATTCTATTTTTTCAAAATCGAACCAAAATCCTCCTTCAGGTGACCGTAGAAACGTAGAAGGCTCCATTTTTAAGGGTACCACCATCTGCTTACCAACATTCACTTGAAAATTCATTAAAATATAGACAATTGCTGCTTTAATTTGCAAAATACCAAAACGTATACCTAAAACGACAAAATACATCAAATACAAATCGCATTTGTAATTTTATGGCTTACCAACACAAATTCTCGGACCTTCACCAAAAGGTAAATAAGTATAGTTATACAGATTTTTTCGGTTATTAGTATCAAACCGTTCCGGTTTGAATTTTTCCGGTTCAGGATAATGTCTCTCATCACTATGAATAGCATCTACAGGAATCCGGATAGCATCACCAGGATGTACCTTAATTCCTGGGACACCTTCAATTGGTGCTGGGAACTCATAGGTTTTAGTACAACATTTGAACATTACCATGAGTGGAACATTCAGACGCATTGTTTCTGAAAATTTAAATTTTTATAATATTCTTTCTAGAAGATTTTTTTACAAAGTTATCACCTTTGATAACACAATCCAGATAATTCATTTCCATTAATGCTTCATAGGTAATTTCTCCGTTGTGTTGTTGAATCACAGTTTTGATTTCTTTTCTTAAATGATCTTGTACTAGAGGATTAACAGCAATTTGGAATAGAGTATAAGACATTGCAATTGAACTTGTTTCAATCCCGTCACTGAAAAACGATGCTGCTTGGGCTGCTATATCGTTATCATCGAATTTATAAGCTTTAGAAGTCTCTTTCAATTCGCCAATCATATCCAAAAAGTCATTTCGGACTATGTTTTCCTCTTGTCGACGACGTAAAGTATCATTTACAAGATTGATAAGGTAATTTTGTGCATGTTTGGAGAAAAAGCTGGAAAAACCTTACATTTCTAATTTGTACCTAAAACTATTTAAGTGGAAAACCTCATTTACACGTTCATAAAAGTGATTTTTTGGAACTGTGCTGCTTACACACTAGTGTCCTTTCTTTTCGCAAAATGAAAAATATTAAATTTGTAACAAGTTATATAATACATATTTGAAATTTTGAGGATAGTATTGTTATTGACTAAGGCAATCGAATTTTGACCTGCTAAATGAGCTTCCCTCCTTAAAACTGATTGTATATGTATGCATACCTTAAAGAGATAAATTTAGTCAGAGCAGGTATCATAAACATGATATTAATTTTTAATGTCTGAATCATTGAAGGTGTTCCAAAAACTCCTCCAACTTCAACAAATTCCGAAGTTTCACTTTCAAAAGCGTTTGCATCGATACCAAACGTACAACTAGCAACATTTTCAGTTGTATACTGAAAAGTTAAATGTTTTCCATCGATTCCAATATTTTCTTCATTTTCTATACGCTTATAAAGATACTTAACCAGTTTTTCGCAGGATCGTGTTATTAATGGATACACGAGCTTCAACTAGAATCAAAGTTAGAATAATTTGAACTTCAAATTGACTTACTAAAGTTTACTTTTCCATGATTAAACATTGGATTCATCAATGCTTTAATACTTTTCCATTGATGACTTTTCAAAGTAAACAAACTTTTAGCCATTAATATATCATCTTTTTCAGAGATTTCTAGGGAATTGTTCTGGAAATAATTAAAGTCCTGGTCTAATACTCGTCCTATTAATTGAGGATCAATTATAATTAAAGCAGGAGATAAGCATTTGTAGTAACCAACATACTTATACTTTTTAAACGTTCTAAAAACATTGAATATTAGAATAAGTGTAGAATGGGAGTAAGAGTACTTACTTGTAGCATTTTGCGATACTTTGGCTAAAATTTTCTCGTCCAAGAATAGTGTCGTACAAGTTGCCAACAAGGAAGGTTGGTTTTAATGTTGGTATATTTCGTCGTTCCCAATAGGAATGACAATATTTTATGTAGAAATAGAGAGATAATAAGAGTAGAAGTATCAAAGTAAGCCAAAACATTTTGTGATGATTTGTGTTGGATTATTTTGGGCGAATTGAAATGGCATTTTGCGGAGTGGTTCTTATATAATGCTGAATGTTGTTTTTATTATTTGCCTAAGTAAGTGTGCTTTTATCATAAAAGTATCGTATTTTAATTTAATAGCTTTTTAAGGTCATTGCAGTGACATACAACTGAAGTAATAAAATATGATCAGCCGATCAAAAACCAAGATCCAAAAGGAATCGCTTGAGCACGGTCAGATTTGGATAAATGGAAGATATTTTAGTGAGTTTTTAAGTATTAAAAATATGACCTGTTGATCAAAATAAACTGGACAGCACATACTACATAGTATGTGAAAATAATAAGAGATATACGAATATATTTGTGGGGTTGTCGTACGTGGGTTCGATGATGCTCACAATTTTACACACGTATTCGAAATTACAAAGTTCTTTATTCACAAATGAAAGTTATGTGGTTCAAAATGGAGTCACAGAACACGTTACACAAGTTAAGTCACGATTACATGCGAGAGATATTGGTAGAGAAAATGGTTATGAATTTATTCGGAGCTGGAGACAGAACACAGATTACTATCAGACAGAATGAATCGAAATTCATCCAACCCTTCAAGCCAACTATGCGAAATACAGAAAAGTAGGGAGACATAAGTGTGGTGGTGAAATGGTGAAATGAGTAAGTTCCCTCCGATAGCGATAGGTAAGATAGAGTAGAGTTGGTAAGAGTAAGTAAGAGTGAATAGGAATGAAAGCGAAAACTGTGACAAAGATTTGGGATTTGTACGAAGGCTAAATAGATAGAAACAAGAAGAAGACAAGTATGGAAAGTGTGAAAATAAGAGACCTAGAAGATATTTAAAATTATCGAAATTATTTACAACCTGAAAAATATTTATATTGCGAATAAATCGCTACATATTTAAAAACTATCACACAATTCTTAGCATAGTCAGAGACACGTAGCGGCATGGTGGGTATGAGTGTAACTGGCTAGTTTCTTGACCCATCCCCACCCCAACATTTCGTATTCACGGCTGTGTGCCTACTCTTGGTAGCAGGACATTTCGTTTTACTGATTTCTTCGCAATAAAAATGATACAATAATAAAGATATACATAGATACAATAAGAAAGATACACATAAAAGTTGATAATATAAAGAACAAGAAGAAAAAATGAGGTAAAAGAGAATAAGATTGATAGAAATGGTTTTGGAAAAGACTGCCAATATTCGGGTCAGAAAATTACGTTCCAGAGGCTCTTGGAGAAAAACGATTTAATGATTTTTTAGTTAAGTTAAGATAAAACTTTTGGAAATAGCCACTGTTGGTGTTCGCGCTTATTGCGTCTTCTAAAAACGATGTTTTTATGCAATCGCGCTTCTAGCCACGAGCTCTAAATTAATAGCCATGGTGCAATGATGCTCCGACAGGCTCACAACGACAAGGTGGTAAATTTAACAAATGTTTATTTAACACACGGACAAAACTTACGACCCACCTAATCGCGCCACGGTCGAACAAGAACAAGATCGAGCCATGGGCGCGCACCTCTTAGCGAGGCCAAAAAGGGACGCTCAGTAGCGTTGCGCAGTTGCCACCCGGCTCGTTTTCTTGGCGCGTTGGGTGCTAAATTTAAATATTAATGGTGACCAGAAGTCAGTGCATCACAGCGCTGAACAGTTGGAATTCAAGAAAAATATCATAAGATACTAAAATTCACAAGAAAAATACAACAAAAGCAACATGAATATATTTGCAAAGTCATTTCCACTTAATTAAAAAAGGGAATTCCTTGCTAAGTAGAACATTTTATTAATGCATACACCCAATACCCATAATCGGTTTACATAATTAATTTTTATATCTAAATCTTCTCAAAATCAAACCAAAAACCACCAATAGGCATGCGTATAAACGTCTTTGCCTCAACTTTTAAAGGTGTTTGCATTTTCTTATTAACTTTGATTCGGAAATTGAGGATAATATGGGCAAGAGCTGCTTTAATTTGTAGATTACCGAAACCTAGGCCTGAAACAAAGTGAATAACTTAGTTATACAAATAAAAAATACTTAATATATTTGTCTCCTACCAATACAAATCCTTGGACCTTGACCAAAAGGAAAATATGTATATTTGCGTAATTTATCCTTATTTTTGTCATCGAAACGTTCCGGTTGGAATTTCTCAGGTTCGTCATAAAATCTTTCGTCGTTATGTATGCCATCAAGAGGAATTAAGAGACTATCACCAGGATTTACCTGAACACCTCGCACTCCTTCTATTGGAGGTGGAAATTGGTAAGTTTTGGTACAAGTTTTGAACAGTATCATTAAAGTAGTGTTCAAACGCATTGTCTCTGAAATATTTTGATTATTAATAATTTAAATAAATATTTGTTAAGCTACCCTTAATAATGCAATCTAAATATGCCATTTCCATTAACGCATCATAATTAATTTGGTTGTTGTGATGTTGAATAACACTTTTAATCTCTGTTCTTAATTTATCTTGGACCTCCGGATGTGATGCAACTTCGTACATACTATAGGAGAGTACAGTTGAGCTTGTTTCGATGCCATCACCGACAAATGATGCTGCTTGAGCAGCTACGTCTTTATCCTCAAACTTGTAGACTTCAGAAGTTTCTTTTAACTGGCTGAACATATCCAGGAAATCATTACGGATGATATTGTTCTCTTTGCGGTAGTGCAGAGTTTTGGTAATACCATTTATGATGTATTCTTGAACATGTTTGGCAAAAGCACTAAAAATGTTTGTTTTAGAATAAGATTTTCTCATTAGACAAACTTTTTTTTTAAATTTTACTCCAATTTAGAATTAGTATACAGCTAAAATGAGAAATATCGATTTATTTCTTTATTAATTCTATATTTTTGTTCGATACTTATTCAGGTATTCATTCACGAAACGCTTTGATTGTGCTATTCGACTTTTATTGGAACTATGCTTACATAATATGAAGAGGTGTCGACACTTTAGTAGCGAAGTGTATCAAAAATGCATAAGTTTCGATTCTTATTGATAATTTGTGTATCGATTGGTATTGGTCGCCTTGGACGCACTAATAACTCTGTGGAAATATTAACCGAGGACTTACTAATACTTTTGGTACCTTCAATGTCGATATGTATCAATATTTCGGTTTCTGTTTTTTTTGGTTGTATAGCGTTTTTAACGTCTTCCGAACGACTAGCATATGTTTGTGTTTACGGGGATGAGTTGCAGGCCCATCGCCCAACCCTCCTCCTTAGTCAGGGCTGGTGTAAGTGGGGGGTGCGAGCTCGTATATATACCGATACCGGG
>JAODAC010017783.1:0-20672 GCA_027575185.1 Mimaenictus wilsoni | reverse complement strand
TCAAATAAGACTGTATGATAGCTGTTGTGTGAATGAGTTAGGAAACATCATACTAAGTACTTTCTCTCCAATATAAAATATTAATATATCAATCATTTTTAAATCAAAATATTGATAATTATCCAATCTAAAAATATCGATGTCTCCATATATATAGAATTGTTACTATTTTTTTTAATAATAGTCATAAACATTGGCAAGGCAGAATCGCTTAAACACATCACACATTTCGTATATTTCTCTATAGATGTTTTTAGAGTGTTTATAAATGAATATCGGGGTTTAAAAGCTTTATAACTTTTATTCCATAACACATGAAATCATGGTTAATACATCAAATGAAAGAGCTACTCAAACAGTTTTATATACTATATTACGTTTTTACAAAATTAGCAAATTGGAAGCTACAAAAAGCTTTTTGTTAATTCTTCCCAAATTATTGCTTCCGCTGCTTTCCAATGATTTAGCAGAGGTTTTTTAGGGCAAGAGGGTGATTAGTCGTCAAGTTAATGAAAGTCTAGAGTGAGAGCGAGCGTCTTTCAAATATTGACCGACGAATATTAGTCGCAAGGCTAGTGGCGAATTAACAATTACATCGATAAATATTTGGAAATTGTAGGAAACGCTTAAAAGTAAGTGCGTTTCGGTTTCTCTGATATTTCATACAAAAAGGTCTACAAATCTCAAAAGCTGCATACACTGAACATTTGCAAGGTTGTATGTAAAAATGTTTGAATTTCTCTTTCATTTCATTTATTAATCATATTTGTAAGTTTACTGTAGCAAATACTACAGAGCTTTAAAACCCCACTCATTTATAAACATTTTCAAACTTTTTAGCTCTGTGAAAAAAATCACCTAATTGTAAGTCAATTATATTTGACCAAAATATTGTAAATTTTACTTTTTCGAAACGACTCGAAAGCTTCTCTTAGTTTTGATGAAGTTAATTTTGTGTATTTTATGATCATATTTCATATATTTCAGGCAATTTTTAGTTGTTAAAATTGAAATTGAACTTTTTTTTAATTACTTCGAGTGTTTATAAATGAATATCGGGGTTTCAAAGCTTTATAACTTTTATTCCATAAACATTACAATTATGGTTCATACATCGAATGAAAGAACAACTCAAATAGTTTTATATACTATTCTACCTTTTTACATAATTTGCAAATTGAAATCTACAAAAAGCTTTTAGTTAATTCTTCGCAAATTATTGCTTCTACCGCTTTCCAATGATTTCACAGAGATTTTTTAGAGGAAGAGGGTGAGTCGACTAAGATAATGAAAGTATAGAGTGAGAGAGAACCATACATACTTAGTCCGACGAAATTCATTAGGAAGGCAGGTCGTTAATTAACAATTCCGGTGATTAACGATTGGAAATAGAACGAAAAAGTTTACAATTACGTGCGTTACGTTTTCAGTTATTTCAGACAAAAAGGCTTATAGATCTCGAAACATATTCATATTGATCAGTTGTAAAATTGTGAGTAAAACTGTTTGAGTTTATCTTTCATTTCATATATTAATTATTATTGTAAGTTGCATATAAAAAATGCTACAAAGCTTTAAAACTCCGATATACATTTGTAGACATCCTTCGTTTTAGTTTAGATTGCTACAACGACTTCAATAGTTCAACAAAATACGTCTAAAATATATTCAAAAAACCAAAATCCACATGGAATTTTAATTAATCTTTAAATTTAGAGATAAAACAGATAATGTGTGTCTTTCAAAATAAATAAACAAATTTTTACATAAATACTAAAAAAAGAAAGTAAGAGCAAGATAAATAAATTGAAAACACTTTTGAAATTTTGTAAAAAGTAACTAAATGAGTAAACGCTTCGAGTAAATAATGTAAAAAAGCGCACAAACTGTCACAATTGGCTTTTAAAATATTAGCGGCCTTTGCCACACACTGTGGTTGCTCGCGATGCACCCGGCGCCGCCGCCAAAAAGGGGCCACCAAAAACACGCAAAGTGCTTTCGAAAATCCAATATTTGACATATTTTCAAACCGCGTCGAGCCACCAACCAACAAAATATTATATGTGTATCGAAATATACAAAATTGAAAGTGCAGCAAGCCCAGCCCCCAGTCACACGCCGCCGCCGCCGTCGCTGCCGCAGCCACACCGATTAAATTGCAGCGAAAATAGCATTCGCGCCGCACGGCGGCTGCCACCATCCAGTGCCAGGCTGGCATCGTAGACACAACCACCAACAGACGACGGCCGCCGCCACCGCCGACGATAATAACATTGTCAACAATGCGATCGCCGGGTGTCGCGTCACCGCAAGACGATTTACTATCAGCTGCGGGATTGCGGTTGGTCCACGAAATCTGAACGCTGCCTATACACTTAAACACACCCACACACAGACAGACGAATCTACACATATCTTCCCACACACAAATGTATAAATCCACATTGAAATATATACTTTTACATTTTTCGAACAGAGTTCCTTTTCACTCATTTTTGCGCTCTTAAATGTATCTATACGTATCTCCTGAAAAAATCCTATACAGAAATACACACACAAACACAAACGCACACTCACGCACACACAAATACACCCATACCTACACACACACAAACACACACATGCTCACACATGCATACACACGTACACCTACAAACACTTACACCCGCACACACATACCTACACCTGTACACACCTACACACATACATACATACACACACACACACACCTACACACGTACACCTACACACATATATACACCTACACACATATATACACCTACATACACGCACACACACATATAACCTACATACACGCACATCCACACACCCACCTACACACACACTCACACACACCTACTAACACCAACTCACACCTACTAACACCAACTCTCACCAACACGCACTCACACGCACCTACACACACATACACACGCACACACACAAACACACATACACACACAAACACACATACACACACACTTAGTCGCACATACACACACACCATACAAACACAATTGTAAAATTAGAAACACACATATTGCTAAAAAAAGAAACAAAAAATAAAGATAAAATCATAAAACAAATTAAATTCAAAGGACATAAATAAAGACTCAAACAAGCCAAGTGTATTCGAAATATACGCGATATACGTTTCAAATTGAGCAAATAAATATGTAAAACAACGCTTACAATGTTGCCAGAAGTTTGAGCGGAAAGTTTAGAGTGGACACATGGCTTCTGTCTCGGCAAAACCTGCAAGCCAGATAATTTGGTACGGGCTTTGCATCTCACAAACGCCCACCTCCTCTTCCGCAGCTCTTCTACGAAACGAAACGAAAACAGCGGAAACTTGGCAGAAGTTTTCCGAGCCGAAGACAGAGGGACGTGTCTTCAAACAGAGCATGTTTGGCTTGTATAATAGCACTTTTGATGTGTGTTTACCTCCATCATTGAACAACCGACACCATCCATGAAACGCCTAAACACGATGAAAAAACTCATTTACACGTCGTATTAGTACTATCTTGCTTGATGTAAACGTTTAAATCTATCAGCAAGCACATGAGATGGTTACAAAAATGCTTGTTTAGAATTCAGTTCGAAACATTTTTAGGGTTATATTTTGATTTAGTGTCATTTGGGTTGCGTATTGTTTCATAGTTTTTTTGAAAACACTTTGACAGTACGACACATTATTACTAATTAAAGTTGTGACTATCATATTTTCTCGTTCCAAATTTGCCCTTAACAAAAAAAAAGCTCTAACAATAAGTTTATGTCGATCTCCTTTTTGTTTTCGATTCTCACGTCATCTATTAAACAAATATGTAAAAGATAACTTTAAACGTTAGTGAAATTAATGAAAATATAAAAGAATAAGTAAATCGGAAAGTTAGTATTAAAATGCAGTTTCAGAAAATGTCTAAAGTCGCCATCAAATAAAATTGCCCCAGTAGTGAGTTTAAGCATCATGACATCGCGTCCCAGGGTGAAATGGGTTGCCTATAAGTATGAGTAGCCTTGCTTCGGTCACATCGCGTCGCTGCGCCGTCGACCCAGTGGGGTAGGAACGGTTAGGAATACGAGAGGGCGAAGCAATGTTGGTAACGTCGGCAACCAAGGAAGCAGGAGGCATTGGTGAAGCCTACTCTTGCTGGGTTTGTTGGAAAACTTGTGTTTTAAGAATCGGTATTAAATCCCTATAAAGCTATCACGTACACCTTGGCGGGCGTATGATCGTTACGGCCGAATAGGAAGAACCGCGTGTCGGGATCGTCCGCACCGAAAGATGAGGCAACCATCCATACACACTAACACATCCTAAGTAGTCTACACTGACGTGTGGCAACCCTAGAAAAGTATAGGCAACTCTTCATGCCTGCCATACCAGTGAGAAGTCAAGAATCAAGGCTTGCTCAAAACTTGACGCCCCCGTGAGTCTTCGCACAAACCGTCGTGAAATCTACGCCGACTGCTATATTCTTTCTCTCTGCTTCTTCTCTCTTTCTCACTCTTTCTCTCTCTCTCTCTCTCTCTCACACTCTCTCTCTCTCTCTCTCTCTCACGCACACACACACACTTTCTGTCTCACACACACTCTCTCTCACTCTCTCTCACACACACACTCTCTCTCACATGCGCCCCCGCTCTCGCCCTCCTACTCTATGCTTCAGACTGCTTGCCTCAATTTCTTTCTCTCCCCCTATCTTTCTCATATACTGCAATAGGTTGGTTGACTTGACTTGTGCCATTTTCACAAGATATTTGCCGAGTACCGCGCGTGCACATGTGCGTCTTCCTCCGTGGGCGTTTATTGTTCCAGAAGCAGACTTGCGAAAGTTGTGTATGATGGGCAGAGAGGGGTCGACGAGGCTGTTGCGTTTTTGGCTTGTGATGCAGGTGGTCTGGGGGAATCCCACTACAAAACGCTCCCCAGACTCATATTACGAAATCCGCACCCGTTTGGCATGGCCTCGTCGCAATGAGGACGACCACGAGTGTTCGGGATATATGATAACAAAACAATTTTTCTGGAGCTTTTTATATGAAAAAAGAAACTTTATAAATTTAAGCCTTTTTGTTTTTTTTTTAACCAGTTTTAAGTCGTGTAAATCGAAGTAAGGAACTTCTTGTGTGTGTGTGTGTGTGTGTATTACGGTGTATGTTAGGGTGTGTGCTAGGGTGTGTGGTAGTTTGTGTGTGTGTATGTGTTTGTGTTACTGTTACGATGTGTGTGTGTGTTTGTGTGTGTGTGACTGTTGTGGTGTGTGTGTGTGTGTGACTGTTGTGGTGTGTGTGTGTGTGTGTTAATATTGTGGTGTGTGTGTGTGTGTGTTAGGATGTGTGTTACTGTTGCGGTGTATGTGTGTGTGTGTGTTACAGTTACGGTGTGTGTGTGTGTGTGTGTGTGTGTTAGGGTATGTGTTACTGTTACGGAGTGTGTGTTACGGTGTGTGTGTGTGTGTTACGGTGTGGGTTAGGGTGTGCGTTGGTATGCGTGTGTGCATGTATGTAAGTGTTATGAGACAAAATGAGATTTGTTTGTGCAAATGACGAGTGGGTTAGAATGTGCTAAGTATGTATGGGTGCAAATTTGATAAAATATCGAAAATTCCTGTGCAATAATTAATTATACTTTATAATCGAAAACAAAATCAACGTGTTTTCTGTCCAAATTGCGCTAATCAATTACAACAACCAATTGTTTCGAACTGATAAGCATACACACATATGCACATACGCACAACATTATTCATACTCGTATTTTCAATTCAATTGTAGTATTTTAATAAGCAGGGAATAAGTACATGGCAAAAGGTTTGCCTTCACCGATAAGACCCAATAAGACCAGAGAATTGGGGTTAGTTTTTATTAACCTCCTGCACCTTGTATTTTACTGTATTTTGTACATAACCTCAATTGCAAACGAAATGCACTTGACTAACCCTAAGTTGGCGAATCGATCAAGACTGCTTCTCTCATATCTGTACAATCGCGCATTGTTTCACAGGAATTAAGGCTTGTTTTCGTACGGTTGAGTACGTGGCGCATACGACACACTAGAGGAGTAACACATATAGTAGTACTTTTCCAGCAATACTACGTGTACTTACTTCAACTTCACAATCAGAAACTCTCTTCCTCCTCCTTCGAACGCAATTCGGTGCCCATTGTTTGATTGCTACTCTGGTCATTTACGCTCGCCATTGTCGTTTACTTAAAAGCACTTCGCATTACTCACTGGCGCGCTGCCACTTAGTTTATGAACACTTTCGGCCGGACCAGGGCATATCAATCAATAGAAATCGGTAATGCCCGTCGTCGTTGTATCGGACCAACGAAGAGGGCTCGCATTTCAAGGGGAAAACAATAAGAAAACATGTTTGCCATGAATATTACAAAAATTACACAAAAATTACACTCGACAAATAACGGCAGGCGGAGTGTTTTCTTTCCAGTTTTGTTTTCTTTGCTTTGATATAATCAGTAGTTGATTGGATTAAAATCGTTTTTTGGTGCGTTGTGTTGTGCGTTTGATATAAGGCGTTGAATTTGAACGTTAACTTTAATTTTTTAGGTTAATGTTGTTCCTAAGTTATGTTTGACAGTGTTTACAAGGTTTAAATTCTTGATGAGGGTAACCTTGTAAGCTTTGATGTAACGTTCGTTGCCTATAATACATTTATTTATACATTTCATTTATACCGTGCATGATGAGTGTGGACGTATGTACGGATGTGTGTTTGTGACACAATTTACCTGTGGTATGTATGTGTGTGCATGGCTGTATGTGTGTGTTATCGTGTGTTGTGTATGTATGTGTGTGTTATCGTGTGTTGCATGTTTGCATGTGTGTGTGTGTGTGTGCGTGTATGTGAGGTTACATGTGATTTGTGTCAGCATTTGTGTATGTGAGGATAAGAGTGAGAATGTGTGTGTGTGTGTGTGTGTGTGACCATGTGCGTTTGTCTGTGTGTGGGACCATGTGCGTTTGTGTGTGTGTGTGACCATGTGTGTTTGTGTAGGTATATGTTTGTGTGCAAAGTATGTGCGTGTTTGCATGTGTGAGCGCTGTGTGTGTGTATGTGTGTGTATGAGTATGAGTGTGTGTGTATGAGTATGAGTGTGTGGGTATGAGTATGAATGTGAGAGTGCGTGTGCCGGTTTTTAAAAGCGTGTGTGCACGTAAAATTTAAAGAATTTGAAAATTAACATCCTCGAGAAGTATGTGTATACGAGGATGATTTAGAGTAACTTGGGTTGCTTATAGTACATTTCAGAAATTTGAGTTGCATACATTACCTTATTTTATTTTTGTGTTATTGTTTCAAGAAGTCTTGATTATTCTAAGTTAACCTCTAACATCTCTCTCTCTCTCCCGCTCTCCCTCTCATACATATATTCACTCTGTGCCTCTCTCTTACCGTATTTATATCTTTAGAACCACATCAAAAAAACTTTCCAGTCCAACCTATTCATTCCAGTTTGTTGTACGACATAAATAAAATAGATACAGCTTAGATATGAATAGGACACTATGCCCCAGAGAGAATCACGGAGTCCCCACGTTCTACTCCTCAACCTCAACCACATTCTTACGCCCCCTCCGACATCCCCGAAAAGTTCATCCTCTTCCGGGATGCAGGATTTCGACGAGATATTTGAATTTCCAAGATGATCCCGACGCAGTCCTGGTTAGATTCACATATGCTTGTCCCTATTCTTCCCACACGCATGTACTACACTGCCGGCGTCAGTCTGCTATATCGGGGGTGGCAAACGGGCACTCGTGAATATTTACAAGTGTTATGATATCTGCGTAGTCTCGCGATTTCTAATACGCAAAACACACCCTGCCAACATACACATATAGACACATACATCCACTCTCGTAGAAATAGGCACATACATAGACATAGAGAGATGTACATACAGAGCTATCTAAACACAAACACTCTCGAGTGAGTATTGCACTGCACATGCGAGAGGGCATATATTGCCTGCTCCTGCTGTTGCAGATGCTTACCATTTACCACTTGGTGGATTGCCATATTCAAATAAACGAATTTTATCGTCGTGAACGTGACTTGCTCACAATTCTTATTGGTTAGCAAACAAGAACACGAAAAACGAGGAAGAAAGCGATAGCTTAACGTTTTTGGGGGGAATTTTCAAAACTAAGCAACTAATAAGGCATGTGTCTGTAGTTTGAGTTGCCTACATTACATGATTTTATAAATTTTGTGAGAAAAATCGAGATTACTCAGTATTGTGAAGCACTAAACTTCTTAAATTTTAATTGAAAGTACTCTGTTATGTACTCTAGCGTACCACGAAGAAACATTAAAGAATTATTTAAAATTAAAAAAGTTATTAACAATTGAAAATGTTAATAGGTATTAGTGAGAAAAATCACGCTTACTCAGGATTGCAAAGTGGTAATCATCTCAAATTTTAACTGAAGGTACTCTATTACTTACTCTAGCGTACCACGAAGAAACATTACAGCAATAATAAAAATTAAAAAAATTATTGGCAATTTAAAAAAAATTCAAAGCAACTTTTTAAGAAAAATCACGATTATTCAGTATTGCAAAGTCATTTCAAAGTTTAGAAGGTACTCTGTTATATACTCTAGCGTACCACGAAAAAACATTAAAAAATTATTTAACATTAAAAAAGTTATTAACAATTGAAAATTTTTGAAGGTATTAGTGAGAAAAAATCACGCTTACTTAGGGTCGATAAGTCGTAATCACCTCAAATTTTAACTGAAGGTACTCTGTTATATACTCTAGCGTACCATAAAGAAACATTAAGGAAAAATTGAAAACTTAAAAGTTATTAACAATTGAAAAATTTAAAAGCAACTTGAGAAAAATCACGATTACTCAGTAATACAAAGTCATAAAAGTTTCAAATTTTAACTGAAGGTACTCTGTTATACACTCTAGCGTACCACGAAGAAACATTAAAGAATTATTTCAAATTAATAAAGTTATTGACAATTTTAAAAATTCTCAAAGCAACTTTTTAAGAAAAATCACGATTACTCAGTATTGCAAAGTCGTAAACATCTCAAATTTTAACTGAAGGTACTTTGTTATATACTCTAGCGTACCACGAAGAAATATTAAAAAATATTTAAAATTATTGGCAATTAAAAAAAAAATCAAAGCAACATAAAAAAAAAATCAAAGCAACTTAAAAAAAATCACGATTACTCAGTATTGCAAAGTCATAATCATCTTAAATTTTAACTGAAGGTACAGATCTAGTGTACCACGAAGAAAAATTAAAGAAAAGGGTAAAATTAAAAAAAAAGTTATTAACAACTGAATATTTATAAGTGTGAAAAGTAATATAATTACAAAAAATAGTATAAGAAAGATTAAATGAAAAGAAATAAGCTAAAAACAGATTAAGTCGGAATTTGAGTAAATTCAAACCGATTTATCATTAATACACATCAATTGTTCGTTAAAAGGTTTTAAAAATGTCAATTATAACTTCACATACTGCCGACATATAGCGCTTCCAGCGCTTTAGCACTTTGAAGCTTTTAACCATTATATATTTCCCAATTCTCTTTCTTATTGTGCATTGTTAGCATGGATTTACATGCCGGCCATTTAAATCGACGCCAATTTGTTAGCCGAGTGCCACGCCGGTCACTCAATGGCAATTTTAAACACTTTTATGTGAGCTTCATATCAACATATCTAGATAGCAATTTATACACTGTCAAGTGGTCGTGTCTCTTTCGATGTCCATCTCGTTGACCCCCGCACGCATGCACGCGTATAAATTAACCAGTTTGGTTTAAGCAGTCAAGTGGACTGGGCAATTGACTCATTGTCAGCCTCAGCGAATATCATCAATCATCAATCAGTAGTAGAGAAACGTTGCAGCCATATGTGCATCGGAATCATCGGTAATCTATGCATTTGGATGCAGAAAAACGCATGCAATGATAATGCACAACCAACTGTGCGATCGGTGGCGGTCGTTTATTGTCACTGAGGTTGTGTTTTGCTGGGAATTAAAAACGATGGTTAACACCGGAGATAAACACTTTATCGATGTTTTACAATTTTGCTTATTTAGTACTGTGGAATTTTATTGTGTACCACAATACATGTAATGAAGTATAAGATGAATGAGATTAAGATAACGAAGAGATCCAGGCGGAGGCGGCAACTGGGGACGATCGGCTCGTACTGGTCGCCGGGGCAGGCACGTTGATGCGAGCCTCGCTGGTGACGACGACCGGTAGCGGACTCGGTGGCGGCTGGTAGTGCCGATGTAGTCGTTGGAGGCGACCGGTGAGTGACTCGGTGTGGACTCTCTGGTGGCGGCTGCTGGTGCCGGGCTCTTTCTTGGTGGACTTCGATGGCGATATTCGGCGCCGAGAGCTGGCCGAGTGAACGAACGACTGAACTGAACTAAACTGGTTGATGGTGTCGAATTGTGGACTATATATACTAGGTGAAAATGCTGATGCGACCATTTCTTGAGTTTGTCACAGCGGAACACGAGGTCGCGATCTCGCTGCACCGTGTCGATTTTGAGGTGTCAACATTTTCTGTGTTTAGTCTGGTGAATGTTGAATAGGTGTAGATTGCGGATTGTTGATGAGGTTGCTAATTGAGAGTTGGTTTATTGATGTTAATATTGCTTGTGCGGCAATGGATTGCCGCCACAGTACAATGCGCATTTCGCCGTGAGGATACTGGCCTGTTACAAACTTAAATCACGTATTTATATAAAATGTTTTCTTAGGTAGGTACAATATTCCGGAATATTGGTAGGTTCCAATATTCGAGGGGTTAAGATAGAAGCAAGACTAGTTTATCATTAAGGACCGTGACGTGATGGATTGGGCTGCTGGTGATTGGTTCTTGCAGAAGAATTTAACATAGCGAGGTGTGAGATCATTCTTCAAACATTCTATTGAAATAAATGTGGTTGGTACACTTCGCGAAGTTTTAACTTGCGGTAGATGACAGTAAGTCGTGTGGTGCTCACACTCTTTATATATTTGATTTTTATTATTTTTGCGCTCACGCGTCTTAACGAAATTAATACCCCGCGAGTTGTAAGTTCTCGGGGCCTTGGTTTTACTGACTTAACCCGTACAGTAAGTCTGACACGCCGAGAGTACACGGCAACAACACACAAATATCACAACACGAGTAATGTAGCGAGAAGGGTAGAGAATGCGACTTTTTTTTAAGGCGTTGCCGGCGTTAAGCTGACCGGAATAAGTGGCCTTTCTGAAAATTAGATGGGGAGTTGACTCAGGTGGTGCTCAAAACCCATGTCCTCACAATGTAAATTTCTCCTCCACCTCCGGGACTGCCCATACGGGTATATCAGAGGGGCCTAGGTCAGCTACTCTTTCACTCCCCTTTTTCCCCAGACTATCACGCGCCCACACCTCTTTCATTCCGATCCAATCACTCCCTACATGGTCCCAGGAATCTCTCCCCCTTCCACACAGGACTCACCTGACATTCATTCATTCATCTCCCATCCACACCTTCCATACCCTCTGTTCCGATCCACACCGTGCGCAGGTTATCAGTTTTTATCAGCTACATTCAGTTCTCCAGCGCCAATATATCTGGGACTCATCCCGATTGTCTGCACTGCTTGGTATAGTGGGTTATAGATGCTTCCCTCGATAGTATTTTGTCGTTCCTGTTCCTCCACCTCCCCTCCTATCGTTCCGACTTTCACGATTAACTTATTCCTTATCAGGAACCGACCCACCGACATAATATTAACAATATTAACATAACTTTTCCATAGTTTCTTATTCCAATTAAAAGTAATTAAAAATCTGTTCTGCTCTCGCGTACATAAATTCATACGTTTTCTTTTTTGAGGGAAAGTTTGAAGGGTTTTTTGAACTTCATTAAAAATCACAAGCCAGAGAGAAGCCCACGCAAAACATCCAATGCGCGGAGGTGTAGGGGCGTACGTTGAAGAGGATCGAAAGGACGTTGGTTAAAGTTGAACTCGAGGGCGAAAAGTTGAGGGTGAGAATAGTGGCTACGTGTTCGGACTGCGAACGGCCTGCCAGATTGATCATATTAGCAGGAAATTACCGCTGCTCTTCCGCCGTTTTTCCGTCTTCTGCTTTTTCCTCGTTTTTTCTGCCACTTTTCGACCTCGTTTTTGACCTCGAAGGTCCTCAGGTTTGAGGAGATTTACCGTTACAAATATTACCTGGTTACAATGTTATATGTTGTAATTCTTTCTATTTTTTAACATTTTGTGAATCGATTAATTTAAGTGCGAATCATATTTACTTAATTTTATAGGAAATAATTTTTATAAAGTAAATCGATTTTTGGCAATTTTAATCAATAGTCTTAATCAATAACTATACTATTTAAGAATTTACTCTCTAAATTTCAAGCCATTAGTTGCAGTATTTAAAAATAAATAGCGCATTAAATAAGTATAATAATAATATCACATATTTTAATGTCTATCGACCTCTGTGGGTCTTTCCGACATGGATATGTTTTATTTTTATTTGTATGTTTTTTTTGTATTGTTGTTATTTACAAGTATGTTTTGTGTTTATACAATTGTGTGTTGCTTGGTGTGAGTTGTTGATGTATATGTTGTTGTGGTTGAGAGTAGTTCTCACAGTGAATTGCAGGTGTCAGTAGAGTGATGTATGAAGATGTATGAAGTTGAATGTTTGAAGTTGGATGTTGCGTTTGCGTGTGTGAAGTTGTTGCGTGAAAAATAATCGCACTATGAGATGCCCGCCCCGAGGACTCGAACCTCGTCCGCTGGCGTGATACGCCAAGGTGCCACCCACTAAGCTACCCGGATGGGCTAAATAAGTATATATTCAACAAAAGAGAGCTTTCAACAAGGACAAAAGTATGAATCTATAAAGCAGTGTATCGATCAATATGGAACTGTAACGAAACATGGAACTGTAACCGAAGAGAGTTAAGCCGAATAATAGCAACAGAGATGAAATGCCTGAGAGGAGTGTATGGAGTAACTAAATTAGACAAAATAAGAAGTGAAGTGATAAGGAATTCCTACCCTATCAGAAGTAGATAAGATAAGAAGCCTAGAAAGATTTATTGAAGACAGACGACTAGCTTGGTGGGGACATATGGTTAGAATGAACAGCAACAATCAAACAAAGAGAGTATGGGAAGCGAGAACACAAGCAAACAGACCCAGAGGTAGGCCAAGGAAAACATGGGAAAACAAAATAACTGAGTTAATTAAAAGAAAGTGTTGCCAAGAAGGAGAAGCAAGGAATAGAGCGAAAAACAGAGCGGAATGGAAGAAATTTTATAAAACTGAAATGAAATAATGTAAAAAGAAATGTATAAAAGTATATAATATAAAATTATAGCGCATAAAGTGCATTAAAAATATATGGAATTCTTATATTTATAAAATTTTAAACGCGTTTTTATTGTGACATCTCAACTTGCGTACATGATTGAGAAAATTCTACTGAACCGATATGTCTGAGTGAAAGCTCATTTTATAGATAATAACATTCTCTAGAATATGACGACAATTGTTTTTTAAAAAGTTTATATTTATATATTGTTTTCGTGTGTTTAAGTCGAAATTGTATGCGAAAAACTACACTTTGAACTTTAAAGTATATAAAATATGCACTTTTGATTTTTTTCTTGCAAATACTCGACGTCATATTCAAGCAAATTTTATGTACTTTGTAAGAATGGTTACATTTTTCGTTTTTGATTAAAATTAAAGACGCCAGAGCGTACGTAGTTGAGCAATTCAAATCATGAGGTTATATCGTTTCTTTTTTTGAGTTGCTCAGCCCTTTTTATATCTTTTTCTTCCGTGCAATATCGATTTTTTATTTAAAAAAAATAGTGTGTAGTTATGAATTATACATTAACTTGACGTAAAAAATTCAGAGTGATTTGTGATATAGTTCCTGAGAAAAAAAATGTGAAAGTTATGTATACCCGGTAAACCTGCAAAATGAAGTTCTGCCTTTACAAAATAAGTAAACAAAACATATTAGAAGTATTTTAGAATATTATTCACAAAGTATACGAACTCAGAACTGTGTTTCACTGTTTTATTTTGATGCTCACGCCAACACCCGGTACGTACTCTACCGTATCTTGAAGTTACAATGCTATTTATACTTAAAAACTAAGTGCGCGGGTGAGTGGGGTGTATACAAGTAATTCGAGTTGGTCATTCAGTACCTGGCCTGAGTTTTTTTCGATTGCTTCCTTTATGTAGATCGCCTCTAGAACGTTCAATTTATGACCCTTTTTATCTAGGTGTAATATTTTGAGATTGTGAATGAAGCAGTGGTGATCTGCTGATATTAAATGATCGGTTAACGCTGAAATATGGGGATTAGAAGAATTTATTCGGAGATGTTCTTTGAAACGTGTTAGGAAGTTTCACAGTTTTGAGTTCGTGTATTTTGTGAATAATTTTATACCATATTCGATCAAGAAGTGACAGTAAACTTCGTAAATTATTTTAGAATAGTTTTACTTGGGACAAGAGGTAAATAGAAAAGAAATAGAGAAAGAGACCTAAAAAGAGTAGACTTAACCTGATTTGTGCTGAGGTGTTGAATATTTGAAGCTTTAAAAATGCAAAATCTGTTATTAATCCCTTTCGATTTTCTATTTATTCCGTGTTTTTCCCCCTTTTCTTAAGGTTGTTTGAAATTTACTTAAAAACACAAAAAAAGTTGATGAAAGTAACTATTTGTTTTAAATTATTTATGATTTGGCTACATATCAGTGTTTTCCACAAACAGAAAAATACTTAAAAAAAAGTAGGATTCAATTGGCTGTAATATTGACCCATCGGATTCACTTGTTAACAAGTTAAAAAGTTTGCCTATCCACGAGTGGGCGCGAATTTGTTTGGCAAACATAGGCGCCACGGCACGGCGCTGCGACAAGGACGTAGAGCAAGTCTTGCGTCAAATATTGACACGCACATTATCACGATCAAATAGTTTCTGCCATTTTATTGTAGTTAACTTGTAAACTCCAACGTTAACCTAACTGCTTGTGAGTTTTCTTGACTTTTAAACTGACAATGAATCGTTTTAGGTACATTTTCATAATGTAGATTTTACATGAATTTATAATTTGAAAATTTAGTGTGAAGTTGAATTACATATGCTACTTCTCAATGGGGGTCTCCCTGACAAGTTGGTAGCGTGTTGGACTGATATTTCAAAGGTCGTCGGTTCGAACCCGGTAGGTGACTTCGTCGGGGCGTTGAAATTTCCTCTTTCTGCGTTAAATTCTCTAGAATATTACGTCAATTGTTTTTTAAAAAGTTTATATTTATATATTGTTTTCGTATGTATAAGTCGAATTTGTATGTGAAAAAATGCACGTTGAAGTTTAAACTGTATTAAAATATACCATTTTACTTTCTTCTTGAAAATACTCGACGTTATATTCAAGAAAATTTTATATACTTTGCAAAAATGGTTATACCTTCCGTTTTTGATCAAAATTAATGACGCTAGAGTGTACGCAGCTCAACTCAAAAAATTACCTTCTTTTTGTGATGCCCAACGCTTTATATGTCATTTTCTTCCTTTTAGTATCGATTCTTTCATTTGAAAAAAATAGAATGTGTTTATGAAGTTGTATTACATATGCTACTTCTCAATGGGGGTCTCCTTGGCTTTGTTTGTAGCGTGTTGGACTGATATTGCAAAGATCATCGGTTCGAACCCGGTAGGGGACTTCGTCGGGCCGTTCAAATTTTCTCTTTCCGCGTTAAATTTCAATTTCCAAAGAAATTAAATTAATTGTGCTAAATTATTGCATGTTCTTCTTTGATATGTCAATGCCTAGCTAGTCTGGGGTCATTCAAACTGTCTGTCAGACTCGTCTGATAGTAGTTGTGAGAATGAGCTAGGAAAAATAATTGCACAAGTACTCGCTCTCAAAAAATGTAGGTTTTACAGTGGATTTTCTGAATCCTCAAAAAAAATGATGCCAACTTCCTATCGGTAACTACTTAAAAGTGAAGGAAAGAATTTAAAGACTGATTTAATGGAGCAGATGTTAATGCGATATTGTAAATTATAAATTGTGAAATGCATGATTCTCATTCTTATGCAACTTATGCCAGAGAGCAACAAAATCAGGTTTGTCGGAGGTTTGCGTCTGTGGCTGGCCCGAAACGTGCGTGGATAATGACATTAAAACGGCCATAAATTGAATGAACCCATCACTGCGGGCGCGTATGCTGTGCTTGAGATTCGGTTGATTATTTCTTATATCATTACACGGTAGATACTGTGTGTGGATACCGATGTAGCAGACAGTGTAGGTCTGTCTGGAAGGCGATCGCGAGACACGAGATGCAAGATTCAATCGTCCAGAACTTATATGGTGATAAATATCCGACGAACTGGTTTGCATACTCGCCTTTTTATGGTTTCGTTTGCATTATACAATGTTCACCTTTTTTTCATTTTTAAATTCTAAAATTTAAGTTTCAATTTGCCAAAATTAGGCAACCCACAATACACATATTAAGAAACGCGTAGAAGTTCGAATATATTCTAATAATACTATATCAATAGTATTAATCACATTTGACGAAAACACAAATTATCTAAATACTGGGTACCCTTAAAACACAGAAAACTTAAAAATAAATACTCCAACATGTATATTTGGTTGCCTATATACAGAGGTTTGCAGAGTCTTCTTTTCATGGTTTCGGTGTGTCTTTGGTTGCCCACATATTTGTATTTTGAATTTAGTTAGAGACAGCGTCTGCAGCGCCATTACCACTAAACTAAATGTATGTTGGCAGCCCTGCGCGTCGCCCTTAAGCTGTTCTTGGGGCGAGCCTTCGAAGGGCGAAATGTAGGAGTATTGGGGGGGGGGGCACTATAAAAACGTTCACTTTTCGGCCTATTTCTCATCTGGTGAGTTATCGTGTTTAATTGTATTTTGCTAACGCGTAACAGTTTGCCTTTTACAATGCCCATCGTTTTCGATATTTAAATTTTAAAATTTAGGTTTATATTTGCCAAAATTAGGCAACCAACAATACACATAATAGAAATAAATAACAAATTTCAAATATTCCTAATGTTATTCGTACAATTAGATCAAATTAGACTAAAAGCCAAATTATCAAAATAATAACTCTCCTTAAAACCCTAAAACTTTAAAATAATTACACCAACATGTATATTTGGTTGTCTATACACAATAAAACAACCCTAAGCATGACCAATACCCAATTATCGACGGAATACACGATGGAATCGTTTTACATACATCCAATTGTATCAGATGGTATACAACATGAATACAGCAAGTTGTCTTCCAACTGACCCGAAAATAAGGTCAGGGGTCTGAACGAATTTCACTGGAGCACGTAGCACACAAGGATCTTTCGAAAATGATGAAACATACCGATGAGAGTAACCCTTTAAATTTTCCCCAATCGAGAACATCGCAACCGAACATACACAATCCCCAAGCAACCCCATGCGCACAACCTTGACGTGGGGGGCGTTAAACGAGCCACGGTAGACCTTCTGCGACGGGCGAAATACGCAATTATAGAGCACAACACGCATGTTTAAGCATCTCGGACGAATTAAAAGTCTTCCCAAGTTGCGTTTTAAAACATAACCAAGTCTGTAACGAACTGCAGAGTGGGTTGGAATATTATTAAAATGTTTCCATTAGAAATTCCAACCTTTTATCATGTACCCCGCCAAAATTTGTAATAGAATTATTGGGGAATTGAATGTCATTAAAGGGAGGAAAGTGAGTGGGAAGGAAAGAAAGTCACACAGGAAGTTGAGTTAATTTAATTATTTTTCGTAGTTTTAGTTACTCAATGGAGGATATCCAATTTACTTCAAATAGGCAACCTAAAACACATTATTGGCTAATATAGGACACCGAACGCACATCAGACATTCCTAATTTATAGCTCTTAACATATTTATAAGTATTGATATTTATAGAATGAATTTTAGGTTAAATAAACGACACAGGCATAAATTATCTAATTTGTGGTTTAGTTAAGTTAACAATAATTATAATCGTTCACTGATGACATTCTTTTTTTTTTTTTTCATTTTTAAATATTTTCAAATTATAAATATCTTATTATTATTTATAACTCGCAAATATAAAGATAAATAAATGATTTCATAAAATTTGTATATAATTTTTAAGATAATAATGTCAACGATACATAATTGAAGTTTTTGAAATAAAAAAAATTCTTCCGACAGGATTTGAACCGCTCTCTTCTTCGCTTTTACTATAGCCGTGCCTCTATATACAATTATAGGAATATTGATATGAACGTTTTACATTTTTCTTATAGTATCATTAACCGACAAATGTTTAACAAAACTTTATTAAATAATAAAGCGAAGAATAAGACTAACAGAGAAAAATAATAATATAGTGCGTCATCTCGCTTTAACAGGCAATGGTTTTTGGTAGACGTGTAGAATATGCCATATTCTACACGTTTACCAAATTTCATTCAAATCAGCCTGTCCTTGAAAGCCTTTAATGTTTAAGGTTGATTTTTATGGATTTTATTTTTTGCTAAAGAAGCGACACAAACCCAAATGAACTAATTGATGATTATTACCATTTTATTTATTGAATTATAGAGTTTTAATGATCTCAAATTATGATTTATGGATTAAGAAGAGTAAAAATACATTATTTCAAAAAATATACACGTAACTTCTATGATTTTAATGATAACAATCGATATTTTCATTTTTTTGACAGAAAAAAGTTTCCCCGAACAGGTTTTGAACCGCGTTGTTTTCTTCTTTCACTCGGTAATAATGTAGTAGTCGTGCTCGAATGTTCATTGTACTACCGTGAAATAAACTGTACGTAGGAACACTACACCAAACTACCTTTCCTGACTTATATTTTTTATATATTAAATTATTGCACAGTAAGTAACTCGCGACCTCTTAAAAAAAATATACAAATATATCAGACCTTGCACCGAATGCCGCGAATATCGTCTAGGTATGAAACATTCAACTCAAAACGCAAACATTGCCGTTTCGAGTCTCGTCTTGTAACAAGGGGACACACATTCCACGTGCTTACGTATAATACCAATACACCAATACATACAAATATACACATACTCAACCAAACGCATACAGACTTAAGCACAGACTGCAGCTGATGTGAGAAGTATGTAAGCGTGAAGTTATAAATAGAATCGCAAGCAAGTCAGTGCACTTTCAGAGCCGTAATTGTCTTGTACTTTCCGCGGCCGCCAGGGGCCAAAACTCGTCGGCCGACAACCATCTCACTCACAACGTTCGAGATGTCTATCCTAACCTCAAACACGAAACATACGTGTAAAACCGATTTGCTAATTAATTATGCATTTTATCGAAACTTTGCCGAAACTTTCGGGTCTGGCGAAGCGGCGATAAAATCTCGATGCAAAGTATGCGACAGCTTTCGAACATGCATAAACTTTGCGAACGGATTGCAATCATTCGATGGGATACTGCGATTGTGAATTTATATTAATTAGTGCATCATGGTGGTTTAGAGAGAGAGAGAGAGAGAGAGAGAGAGGGAGAGCGACTAGTGGTAGAATTTGGTTGACTGTGGGCGATGTACAATTATCGTAATTAATCCCCCAAACGGTCGACGTATAAATATGTTCGTTAATAATATCCTGGGACATGTGTTGACTTATAGGCAACCAACAATACTCGATGCTGAATGAAATTATTGTTAGAAGGGTGGACAAGGAGGAGGAAGAGGAGGAGGTGGCTTTTGGGATAATTTTATGTAAATTCAGTGTGAATTTAGTGTTTGGCAATTGTAAGAGAATTCAATGATAGTAAAATTGAAAATAGGGGCCCGACAACTACATTTGTGTGTACGCCTCTCTTGGATGGTGTGGAGGTGCACGCACACAGCTGGAGTTGTAAGCTCCTAGTGGAGTTGTAAGTTTCACGAGCAACAAAAAGTGATGAAGGAGAGATCACTAACTGAGGTTTTTAGGCTCTTCAGTGCTAGCGAGTGACTCCAACCATTACAGTTTGAATACTGCTTTATTAATTTCAAAATACAGGCTTATATACTAAAATCTAACACAAATGATAGGGCAGAAGGGCGGCCCATTAGCTGGTCACTGCGGTACGACGCGTCGTCATGCTCGCTCATGACGAGAAGTGATTAGCACGTGGTAAATATAGATAGCCTTTATGGTTGATACCAGACATGTCAAAAAAATTTATCGATAATTTCATTTTCCATAATATCGATATCGAAATTTTTAATATCGTTTTGACATGACATTGATGTAACCGCCATCTGAGAACTGTTCTGAGAACTTCAAAATTGGTAATTTTTCTTTTTTAGGGCCACATTTTAGGTGCCATAAAATAATTTTTAATCCATTGATATGTGTTGGAATCATAAGATTAAGATCAACATCGATTTTTTGCTAGTATTGCATTTATAATTCTACTATTTTATGTATTACTGCAATTATTATATCTGGTGGAAAGATTGATAGATCTATATATAGTTACGTCATCACCTAATAGATGGCGGCAACTGCAATATACCTACATGCACCACCATCTCCACCACCAT
>JAODAC010017772.1:0-20674 GCA_027575185.1 Mimaenictus wilsoni | reverse complement strand
AATTCCTGGCGTTTGGTGGGACCCGTCAGATGGGAGTTCCTGGCGTTTGGTGGGACCCGTCAGATGGGAGTTCCTGGTGTTCGGTGGAACCCACCAGATGGGAGACTTCCGGGTGACTGTAAACCCGTCAGATGGGAGTTCCTGGTGTTCGGTGGGACCCACCAGATGAGAGACTTCCGTGTGACAGTAAACCCGCCCGATGGGAGTTACTGGTGACTGTGAACCCACCAGACGGGAGTTTTAGTATCCCATGTAAAGGTGATACCATGTTTTCTGTATCCAACCCTGACATTTTGTAAAGACGCTCTTGTGTGATCTTGTTTATGAGAGGTGTTGTAAATCTCACCTAGGAGTTTATTGCTTACTTTCACTTGTTGGTACACAGGGAGTGCATTGATCTTAGGAAAATTGTTGTTTAACTTTTGGGAGTTCTTGGTGTATATATTTCCACCAGAGGAGAAGTTTGATGGTATTCCAGTTCGAATACCTGGTTTTGTTGCTCCGATCTTGAAATCTTGCGAGCGCGCCCTTGTGGTTTCTGTTCTTGTAATTGGGTGTTGTGGGCACCACTGCGGAGTTTAATTGATTTCACTTATTGGTGCATAGGTGATGCATTGATATTCCGAGTGTTGGGAGCCGATGATGACTGTTGCATCTGCTGTTTTGCAAAATCTGGAGTTTTTGCAGACTACGCGATGATGCCGCGACGCATTATTGGTACCTTGTCTTTTATGAAACAAAAGTTATATGTCGCACCTGTAATCCCGCACGTGTAGGTGACAATCCGGCAGTGGCACATGCCACACCATCGCGTGGCATAACGTGTCGCGAAATATATTTCTGGTTTGTTTTGTTATTCCAGTCAGAAGGAAAACTTATTGTTTGTTTTTACTTGTGGCTAGTGCACAAAGAGTGCACAGAGTTTAAGACAATTATTCTTTCGATGTGAATTTTTTTTTCCATGAACTACGTATTTTGAAACATTTGGTTTGCATTGGTACTGTCGGTATCTTATTTCTTGCAGCGCAGCACGAGGACGTGCTGGAAGTCAGGAATGGCCGTGTTAAAGTCAGTTCAGTGCGACAGTAGGCAACCCAAATATCAACGCATACGACGACGTCCGATCATGACCGAGGACGTGCGACGTCATCTGTCAATACGAACATCGTGGACTACCCGTCCGATGCAAATTGTTGAAGATGTTGAAGAGAGAAGGAAATATTTCGGGAGTAAAAATAGGACTAAACTTTATTTGACAAAATTCATAAAACGAACTGCCCTTCTTCGCACTTCCGCCTACATCTTTAAGCTGGGGAAGGTCGATATCACCCTCTAACAGCGGCATACGAAGCCGCGCACACCGCCCACAATCATACCACGGAACGCGTCTTGTCTGTCTCACTCTCTTCTGCCCACAGGGTGCCTCTCTGCTCGTAGCCGCTGGATATCAATAGGACACCCTCGTAAAACTGTCAAATATGATATACACTATCAAACTTTTTCCCCTTAATCTGCTTCGCTACTAGAATGTTAGAATAACGCTTCCAGATTTGTTCGCTGTCCGGTTAATTCAATGAAATTTTAATAACATGGAATTTGTGAAATTATTCCCTATAAATTGATATGAAACACAGTATATCTTGGTATGCAGAATACCTTACAGATACCTTACGACCAGAAGGTATCCCTTGTATAAATGATTATGTAAATGTAAATGATTAATAATTGTTGTTAATTGTGTCTAATTTATAGATAGTGCGGCCAATCTCTTCCATCTCTGTAAGAGTTAAGGAGTTTAATGCGCAATTAGAATACTCGCTGCTAACGTCGAGAACTCTATTCGATGTAATTCGCCGCTGGAGTGAACGAATACGTCACATCGCTGCTGGAAATTTTGATGGAATAAATGCCGAACGTTGAATAGGCCTCGAATGTTTCAAGGCCTAAGTAAGAGAGGTCTTTTCTTGAGAAGTAGAGAGGTTCTCGAACGACCCTCATAAAACTGTGACCAGCCAGAAAAAAGCAATTCATTACGGCAAAGATATTCACCAATTTCTTTAATTGTAATGAAATCTTCAATTTGCACATTAATTAATTTAATTTTAACAAATTTGAATGAGTCATTTTATTACCTATCGATACAGGTCAAACACAATTTAATTTGATATATTTGTTGAATTTTTTGTGATTTTATTTGATAGATCAAAAGGTGTTCCTCACACCTTTTATAGTCCTGTGTATTAATTTCCATAAGAGATATCAAATTTAATTGATCATTACATACGTTCAGTATCCGGTATTACAAAACGAAGACTACGGATCTGATTGTAATAATACAATTTATAATATATTAGAAGCTCCAATGCTAATAGCAAAATTTTATTTTACGTGTTATTTTAAATGGGGCAATTTGATCTCGCTGCTGTAAGGCTCGCTGCTAACTTCTTATCGCTTCGTAACCGATTCAATGGTACGAAAAATACACTCACATTATTACAGTGATGCTCTTCCCAGAAATTGAGATATGCCTCGGAAACATGCCAATGGTTGTCAACATCTGTTACACGGTAGTCGCGGTTTCATGATCAAGATTAGAACCGGTTAGAACGTGGGACCTTATAACAGGGCATTATTTGCTCGCTCATACAACTGATGCTAATGATGAACACATTTACTATTAATAAAAATGTCGTATATTTAATCAATAAATTGTACATATCCATAAAGATTTATAGATGGCATACAGCCGTATGTTTTAAATTTCTGCACCTAGAAGATCTATATAGTCCTATAGATTTGCAAGGCACCAAGCAAAAATTGGTTCATGATTGGCAAGGAACAATAGAAGCTTATCACTCCGGCAGAGAGGACATAACGATTACCTCAATAGTGGAAACTCCCAATGATTTTAACATATCGGACAATAAGCGGTTTAGTTGTTTCATAGCTTCGAAAAATAATATTAGCGTAGTCTTAACAGGTTTGTATTACACTAATATAAGACAAGTAGCATCTGGTCAGGAGGTCTGGAATGCTTGGGAGCGCTTTTTGGTAAAGCTGGAAACTACAGTGGGCGCTTCCAGGGCATTGCTAATGCAGTAATATAAGGATCCCTTGCTTCGCTTAGAACCGATCGCCGAGACTGTATTAAATGGCCATGTATAAATCGGGTTGTCATAAAATGAGACATCTGGGTACAATAAAATTAAATTTAACCGAAACTTCAATCATAGGAATCCTGGCAATTAATTACTTCATTAGTAAATTTAACGTACACGTTTCGCCGTTTTAAGATCTTCCTTGCTTCAATGGTCTTATTCGGTTTATTTGATCTTGCCTGAAACTGAAACAGTTACCAATTTTCCTGAATTGATATCAGTACATGAATAACAAACTGCGTAGTAGGTATCATAAACAGTATCCAAAGCCCAATGCAGAGATAAACCTGAAAGTATCAAAAATGAGGACCAACATAATTTATTGATTCTCATACCTCCTTCAGCAACTGGCCATTTAGCAAAATTTCCACGTTTCTTCCAAGTTTCTTCTTCAGTTGCGTTTCGGACTAAAATCAGATGATAATATACTTACTTACACTTAGAATGAAGTTTCTATTTCATAGTATTCATTAACACCATTTGATAAAACAATTTGCAACATATATGTTATATTCAATGTGGCAATTTGATGTGAAGTTTGAATTAGATAGTTGAGAGCTACTTATATTATTATTATTATATTATTTTCCTAGATCTTTCACACAACTACTATCATAGTCTTATTTGAACGACTCCAGACTAGCTAGCATTGACATATAAAGGAAGAACATGTAATCATTTAGCACAATTAATGAATTTGTAAAGGTATTTCAATAAATTATTATTTATTTGTTACCTTATTTACATTTGTTCGGAAAATTGTACCAAATCTTTGAAGTTACCTCTGAAAATATCAAAGAATCGTGTTAAATGTATGTAACTGAAATTTTCCTCAGCCCTTTAAATAGAAGGGCTGCACTGTTTTGCCTTGTGAAATCTGTTATTACCATATTTGTTTAAACAATTCATAAAATTGAAAGAATGTGGACACCCCAAAATCAAGGCAATGAAAACAGTATTGAATTTTATTGATGTGCATGTTGAATATTTGATAAAATTTCAGATATATTTTTAATGAAGATACCAAACCTATCATAAACGGGACCTACAATATACCGAATCCTGTCGAAAACGAAAAAAATTCCAGTTACGTTATGCTGAAGGCGTAATGCTTAGCATCTTACAATTAGCAAGACGCCTCGGACACTCTCGCCCATGACGCAACAATCTCTGATTGGTCAATCGAGTGTGTACGTATTCAAACATCCATAAAATAATAAGTGAAGAATTTCTCGCCTTCCTATCGTTGACATCGTACGGTCGACGAAGGTCTACGATGTCATTCATCGTCGATGAACTTCGGTAATCAACGGGGATGTTTTCATAGCTCGATCTTGGTTTGATGCATATACGTAATACATATTGACAATAGTTGAGATCCAAAATTGATTCATTTAAAACAAGGTAGCTATATAAAATTGCATTGAGATTGTCATATAAGTTTACTTTGTTGATAAAAGTGAATAATGCGCAGGCTTAAGACTCATCCCAAACTGCTGATCAACTTCGTTGCGACCTCGAGCTAAGCTCCGCCCCTCACTGGGGATGTTAGTATTTAAATTAGGCGACAGAGTTAGTCAAAGCGCTCCAACTTGTGATGCTATGTTCACACATTACTTTTATCTCATTTCAACTGTTCCTGTCTCAGTCCCACTCACAGAAGACTTAAAGTTTGTGATTCACCATGCACATAACGAACCCAAGAAATGTGCTTCAAAATAAACAATTCAGATTAGGTACCCAGTGTAAATCGACAACTGAAATGTAACATATGGGCAACATTTCGATTATTCATAACTCAAGCATACAGCAAAATAATGCGCATGAAGCAAATCGCAAAGCGATCGCCCTCGCGAAGGTGGTACATACAATATTATCATTTGAATAGTATAAGAACATATGACATAATATAAGCAAATTGCATATCATTAGAATCAGAAACGTAATGCAAATCCATTAGAAATATTTACAAGGCGATAAAATTATTCGTTAGAACAAAATGTATTAATGTAAGTTAAAATACTCTAAATTACTTATTCAGCATTAATTAGCATGTTGTGTTTGATATGAAGTGGTTTTGATCATGTAATATTTGATTATGATATGCTTATCTTTGTTAAATGGGCACTGCGAATGGAGTCTGGCAAACTCTTTTACAATTAAAAGAAAATACCAATATGCTTGAGAGGAACTAAATTTCAGTATTCAATTTGGGGCCGATGGCCATCTTGGCAGCTTTTTCGATCTTGTAAAATTTGTATTCTCAAACTCTGTATATTGATCATTCTGTATTATGTATTTAATACGGAAAGTTATGACGATTTACAGCTTTTATTTTAATATTTGAGGTGAATATGAATACTGGGGTGTATTCTTGAGTGAGGCCACTGGTGTCGCGTGACCGTGTTGCACGCGACATTAGCTCCTAGCGGACGAGATGTTGATTACCCACCTGGAGCCTTTTATTTTTCGGCAGGAACGCGAAACTACCCGTTTCTGAAACTGTGTGGAGAAAGATGGAAAGGAGAAGTAAACTTGACCAAGTCCAATAAGGTACTAATTTTAATTCTTAAAACAATCTTCGTTAGCGACAAGAAAATTCAAGCTGCCTTACTTTATCTTAATTTAAATATCCTGCCCGTGATGCATAAATCTCAAACAATCACTTTATTGTTCTCACCACGGGCCAGATGTGCACATAACAAAAGTGATTACACAGCAAAACAAAAATAATTGACTTTCACAATTATTCATCTCGGTTCACGCGACAACTGGTCTCAACCTTTGGTTATTATAATTAATAATGTTGTTCTTATTGCGAAATGCATGTATAATAAAGATTGAGGAAAATAAGAGATTGTAATTATCGCAGGTGATAATGTAGGTGAGCAAATTCGAAACATATACTCCATTCGGGTTGATGAGGATTTCAATGTTCATTTCAATTCATTTTATTGCAATGAAGAAATAATTCAAGCCAGGTCGCGCAATCAGCAAGTACATTTATATTATCGCATTCGACTTCACTAAAATCTAAATAAACGAAACTGGTGAGAGACAGATTGTGAGAAACAAAGAAAGCAGACATTCGCGTCTCTCTGTGGTGTATACCATGCAGTACAACCCGACCATAAATTCCAAGTGCCCATGTGTTGGTGCAAGTACTGAATTTTTCCATTAGGTACCACTACCATACGGAGGGTTTTATTAACAGAAAGAGAAAAGATTTTTCAGCTTTAATATTAACGTTTTTTAAGATGTATTTTAGCCAATAATCATTAAAAAGGATTATCTAGTGCACCTTATTAAAACTATTCCACAAAAACAATGCAATATCCTTGAACTTCATAATTTCAAAAGGTTTTATGTTTTTTATCCCACTTATCTATATAACAAATTTCCAACGAGATATTCTAGCAGATTTAATATAGTATTTTTAGCAGTTTTTTCTATGTATCTAGGTTGTATAAATTTTGAGATATTTCTTTTCTCCTTTATGTCATGTTATATTCTTCCATTCAGCCTTATTACGCTATAAAGAATCAAGTCAAATAGAGAGTAAATATCTATAAATTATTCTGTGCACTTTCCGAACGATTTATTAATATTTTATGCACCTGATAACGAAATTATTTAAATATAAATTTAGTACTTTCAACTTAATCGAAAGCATAACAAGTTGCCTAAATCGGCTTACGTAGCCTGTTAAATAACTACCAATCCAAGTCAACATGGTCTGACGTTTGTTTGGCACACACAGATTTTGTAGGTTGTTGGGAACCGTTGTGCACGGTCGTTGAATAATTTCCAAACTTTTATGAAGGTCAAGACTGTAATTGAGAGATATTTTACGACATGCACATTTTGCGATTTGGGTGGTTTTGGAAAGCGTAGCCAATCCGTTGGTGAATAGTTTAGGCACGTCCGGTGGTACCATCCTATCTTTAACGACCTCCCGCAAATCGGGCGGTTAGTCTTAAGAATGGCAAAATGTGCGTTGCAGATGTTTGAGTGCCTAAGGGTAGCGTTTCGTGGCATACCTTGTATGTCTTAAGAGAGAGCGTGTGGTAGGCGGAGTGTGCTCGGATTCGTGAGGTGGAAGATTGTGGGGGAAAAAGGGTTGTGGGTGTGTGGACCCCAGCACACACAGATTTTGTAGGTTGTTGGGAACCGTTGTGCACGGTCGTTGAATAATTTCCAAACTTTTATGAAGGTCAAGACTGTAATTGAGAGATATTTTACGACATGCACATTTTGCGATTTGGGTGGTTTTGGAAAGCGTAGCCAATCCGTTGGTGAATAGTTTAGGCACGTCCGGTGGTACCATCCTATCTTTAACGACCTCCCGCAAATCGGGCGGTTAGTCTTAAGAATGGCAAAATGTGCGTTGCAGATGTTTGAGTGCCTAAGGGTAGCGTTTCGTGGCATACCTTGTATGTCTTAAGAGAGAGCGTGTGGTAGGCGGAGTGTGCTCGGATTCGTGAGGTGGAAGATTGTGGGGGAAAAAGGGTTGTGGGTGTGTGGACCCCAGCCGATGTAATTGTAAATTTGTGTATATAAAGCTAGTCACAAGCCATACTTCGGCGTGTCTACTTCTCTCCGCAGCGCAATCATCACTGTCAACGAACGGGTAGTTCGGGTGCTGCTAAAATAAAAGATCTTTGGCGTTTTCATCAAAGGTTGATGTTGTCAGCAGGCAGGCTGTTCGCAACATAGGTGATATATCTTGTTACTGCACGCTGTTTCGTTTATTCTTTAACATATTAATGTTATTTTTCTTGAGAGCGATAGTGTCGCATAGGTGTTTGATGTTTTCTTTCGACAGAAAACAATCTCGTAAACCTCAGAATACCCACATAAGTCTTCATCGGTTAATTAGTTAATCCTTCAATTAAATGAGCCCAAACTAATACTACTTTATTTATAGGCCTGTTTTATAAATTATTATATTCAATATAAATAAAATGTATATATGTTTATCTTGTTTGTCTTTATGAAAAATGTATATTATGTCTCCCTTAAGAGGACCCTTCGCGACAGGTATCACATAGCGGTAAAATGCGGAATTAAAGCGTGAAATTCAAATTTTGCTCTAAAATATTTTCTAATCTGCATGTTACAGAATGCCCAACCTTGTACGGATCGATTCCTCTCATTAAATATAGTTTGTTTTGATATGCACATTTACGTCTAAATATTGGGTAATTATTAAGATATTAATCGTGTAAGAAAACGCCTTTTCCGAGAAATGTCGAGCTTTAAGTTTTTCATTTTTTTCATATTTCCCGTATTGCTAGGATTATATTATGCATCAATCGATTCAGCGTGAACATATCTTCAAACTCCTTGGACAGTATTTCATTTGATTACTTGGTATCGATATTATAACTCATGACAGTTGAGTCCAAGATCGTCGATGATTTCACTGACAACCTATTACCTAATTTCACCCGCAACGTGCATGATTCCAAAAAGGATTTGCTTTGTGCGTTAGCGTCTGAACGAGCTTATGTCCCCGAGATTTGCAAGATTTCATGACTTTATCAGCAAATTTACTTTATTTACAAATTACTTACAAAACGAAGCCAAAGCTTCTTAAGGTCGATGCGCAGCGCATGTGCACGGGGGTGAGAAGCGTTGCGCAGTAACATAAGGAAGGCTCGCCACGCGCTCGGGCGCGTACTTGATTTGAAAATTTAAATTAGGTACAAAGGAAAATTAATTCCATGGACGCGATAGAGAATACCTAGATGCCATACGGAGTCAAACGCTTTCTTAATATCCATGAGAACTGCACAAGAATGGTGTTTCTTCTTCTGGTGAATTTATCTGATTAATATACATAATTTTTCAATGATCTGCAGACTTTATTTTAGTACACTCCACCTCCTGCATTTGCCTTTATCAGGTGTTAATGTGAAATAACAAAAGTGCACTTTCATTTACAAGATCAAATAGAATAAACCTGTGAGATCATTTAATACAATATTAAAATTTGTATTTAAAGCTTGTTGGACATAGATTACCTCAGGGATATTGACTATATATATTTCGGTTTCCAAATGTATTTGTTAACCGATAATAAATTAAGTAATTTATTTTAGCTGAACAAATTGCTACCATGAATGAATTGAATGATAATTGCCTCATGATAAGTGTCTACATAAAATGAGGAATTAATGTTAAGTTACCGAGGAATATTCTACAATATTAAATATTAATCAAATGATATTAAATTGCCTTTTAATAAAAGGAGTTCCGTACATCATGTATGTATATTTTTAATTCCCTTATTAGTACGATTATAGGAAGACGAAATTCCTTCTTTAGCTATACAGCAGTAATCCCAGTCCAATTACTTGAATCACGTTGCAGTATTCATATGAATTGTGAATATAATTTTGCCGTTGCATATTGTCCTGCTCGCGTAAACAACGCGCTCGATTTTCTCATGAGGCAAAATTTAAATTAATATTAAATATTAAGCTAACAAAAGTTTAAAAAAAATGAAAAACTGTTCCTCAACTCTTATACTTCAATATGAGTTAATAAGTGGAACTATGTTTTCTATTATAAACCCTGCAAAATCAAAATGTCCAAAAACCTATTCCTGAAAATGTTTATACCATATGAAATTACGGAAAATAAGGAACCAATGAAGATATGAGTAAAGATAAAGGGTAAAATAACCATATTTATAAATGATGCTTTCGAAACAGTGTGCCTTATAAATCGTAATTATTGAAAGTGTTGCGAACGGCGTGGCAATTTTGAGCCTTTATTTATGTATGATGCCAAGTTGTTTAGTCTATTCCTAAGTTTATAGATTATTTCGGTAAAATGGAGGAATTCGTCACACTTCAATAATCTCTAGACCATTAAGAATGAACTATACGAATAGGATAAACACAAGACACCCAGAGATAGGAGTGGATGACGCGACGGGCTGGCGCCTTGCATAGGTCCGGCTCTTCTCGCCACCAGACGGGTCTCCTTATACACCTGTGGTGCTGTCGGCTTGTGCGCCTAGGCCCGAGATCGGATACACCCGGAGAGAGAGACAGAGAGAAAGAGAGTGCAAACGTTTTTCAGGGTGCGTCTGAATGCTAGAGAAGCATGGTGTGAGGGCGGGTTCTGCCTCACCACCTAGATTTAAGAATGGAGTAAGGAAGTGGTGGTACAGCAAGGAGGGTTGTGTGTGGGCGGTACGCACCGCTTCAAGGTTTAGATTTTTACATAATAAAATCAGTTGTTATCCAAAAGCCGAATGAGCTGCATCTTTTATACACCTTCCCTTACACGACAACACAGACAGCTGGTAGCTTGTCGGCCTGTAATGTTCAGGACGTTCTCTGCATGCGGACCCGGCGCGTTCACCGCGTCACAAAAAAGGGCTGCCACTCAGAAACGTCCCCTTTTAATTAAGTCGTGGTTAATACCGACGTCATCCAGGGCCGTCGACGTTGGTTCGCGACAGAAAGACTTATCATGTAAGGATTATGATAATTTTCATATCATATTTGAATCGGTTTAATTGTTAAATATTCTTATATGTTGTATCATGTTTAGTGTCAAACTAAAGGGAAATGAGAGATTAATCTAATTGTACTATTGTACCACTAAATATTTGTAAAATTAACTAATAATTGATAGGGGAGCATTAATAATTGAAAGGGAGCATTTAAATGTGGAAGCAGGTAGACGAAAAAAAAAATTCTTCCAGACCTGTGGACCCGGCTTATTGTTAGAAACGACCACTTAAGCCCCGACTCGGACTGAAATGAATCCATTAATATCGCCCATAAATCTCTGCTCGGCAGAGCGGCCTAACATAATTTTCAGCTCATCAGTTGCTTCACTGTACTAATTCTTTAAGAATATGAAAATCATATATAAATACTACTTACGTGACTATCTTAATTATAGAAACATATTTAGAATCGCCTGGAAATTTTAACCACCTATGGGAAAAAACGGATGTGGAATCCCCCGGCTAAAAAATGAGAAGGTGGTTTGAATTTCTTATTGGAATAATTGAAATTTTCAAAGCATATTGTCAATAGTTCTTACCGAGCTATCATCAATTACTTAACACCAATAAATTCTTCGTTTCATTTCCTACAGAACTAGGTTAAGTCCAGGTGTGGAATAGTTACCATTTAGAAAATACAATTTTCCTTTATAATCTAAATGGAGATTTTGTGCTAGAGACAGTTTTTTGTTGCTGTGCTAACATCACGGCGGTTTCAGCTGTTGTTGGGTGTTGAGACTTGACGTGTTGAATGTTTAATGTTGTAAGCGTTGTTTATGTTTGAATGATATTCCCCCGGTGGATTGCCCTCCTCGACGAATCGAACCTCGTAGCTACCTCTAGGCTGCCCAGGTTGACCGTAACTATGTCAATTATATTAGACTTATAATTTCAGAACGTGTGTGTTCACTGACTGGTGTAATTTTTAAGTCACTATAAATTTACTAAACATATAATCGTTGGAGTATACCATCTGGTGTTGATAATACATGATTCTAATCTTTTTAAACGCAAACGAAGATTGTTTTACAAATTTTACATTATTTTGTGCCCAATGTTCACATTTCGCTAGATTAGATATATTTAACTAAGAATAAGTTAAATTCGGTGAATATGACCGATGACAAATTGAGAACATTGGATGCAACTTAAACAATATAAAACTTCATTAATCTCAAATTACCCTGGTTTTAACAATAATATCTTGTAATATCTTGTAGGATCTTTTACTTGATGTGAAATGTTGCTTCGTGAAACACTTAGCAACATGGCCAAGAACCAAGTTATGATCAAGACTTTCTTCAACCAAGTTCTGCTTAATACCGCATACATTTTCCCAAAAACCAAAACAAGTTTACAACATTCCTACTGTTTACAATTCTACACATGCGAATGGGGAGGCGAACTACCACTCGTGTGCATCTAGCAACAATACATTAACTTGAAGAGTTTTATCACGTGTACAAAAAATCACTATGGGAGATAGCTAAGTTAAATGTATTTTCTTGAAAGCAAAGACATGTATAAACATTACTACGATACTGTCAAACTCTTAACTTCTTGCTCTAATATTGAATATAAATACAGATATCTATTTAAAACACAAATTACGAAAAACGACAGCTAACTTGAGTCCAGCTGTAAAAACTCTAAACACTCGAATATAATAAACATTCATCCAAAATTCACACGATAATTTAAATTTCAAATCATTCCTAGCACAGATTTATAGTAAATATGAAAAATAATCACGCACACAACACCAGGTTGAAAGAATTCTTGATATCACTTCAATTTTACATGAAATATTTGTGCAAATATTCTCATCTCTCAAACCAAGGATATTCGCCATGGAACCATTTAATGTTCTCTTAATATCAAGATCTCATCAATATTGATCTTGACTTCTCCAGCACATTGTAGTAAATTTGTCTGAGTTTACTTAGCACACTCTTTGAGTGTTATATACTGTACAAGAACGCTGCGTGCCGGAGTGAAGAAGTGCTCTAGGAAGTCTCGTTTGGAAACGACTGGTTGCCTACCCGTCGACGTTCGAGATGGTGATAATGGTGACACACGAGTGTACTTGGTAGGTGGCTGTAAATTGACGACAAAAAGGAAACAAACGCAGATATACACAAGTAATACAACTGACTTTATTCACGTAATGCTAAGATGGAGGCGTTGGAGCTCTGTTGTACCAGTAATCGGACAGCTTTCGAGCAACATGAAAAACTTCCTTTACGAAGGAAGTGTATGGGTTCACGCGATTCGCAATGGCGACCGGAACGCGTGTTCCACATACGTACGCGATAGAGAAACTACACGATGCTCACCGGTTTTGCTACATGACCTCACGCCACGGTGATTCAGTTGCCAGTCCTGATCCTTACGCAGCGCGGAGCCTGCTCGAGGGCCGGCGCAGGAGCGCATGATAAGTGCGCAGCGCAGGTGCTGTTGAAAACAAATATGCACGGCAATTTCGAACCACAATCTTTTTCGTTACAATACGTTGTATTAACACGATGTCGTTTTACCAGGTAATTGTATATTCTCTCCAATCAATGGTTTTAAATGAGTTGTATTAATTTGTCCCCCTTCAAATAGTTCCCCTCTGTGCTGTTTTCAAGAGCAGTCAAGGAGGCATTAGCCAGAATAGTACCAACCGAAACAGTTAAGCTCTTCAAGGTGTATGAAGTTCTAATTTTCCATCCAAATTTTTTCTTTATATATCCATATTGTTGGCAAGACTAATAAAAGTATTTCGTCGTTATCTAATTTATGAAAATTTAATGCGACATGTCAGAACATGTATTCAATACTTCTTTTTCTGTTTCCTATCGTTAAGGTAAGGAACACCTTGGCTGGTTAATTTTGGAATATGGTGAATGTAAAACATCAATTTTAATAACAAAAATTAGTAAATATTAATAACTGCTCTTAAAATATGGAGGAAATTATTGTTTATTGGTAATTAATTAAATTCCGCCTTAATGATAAACGAGTGTGATTCTCGTTACTATAAGTCGTTATTTGTGAATAATTGGAAAATTTTAAGAATATACATATCAAATTAATTAGAATCGGTTTAAAAATAGATGCGCATACAAAATATGAAATTTATTAATGATTATATTTACGTAAGTGTTCATATTAATTTAAAATTTGTTTATTTAAACGTGTACTATTTACAATTTTATAATTCGGTTCAAACAGTTTCGCCCATGGGGCATCTTCAGGAGACTGGATTGTTTGTCATGTATTGCGAATCTTGTAGCCTTAGATATGTGGTGGGAACTTATGTTGGTGCCATTTCGTTTTTTGGTGGAACATACAATTTCTTCAAGGGTTTTAAAAGTGTAAAAGTCGAAATTGCATTGCAGTTGCTGGTTCATCAATGTGTTGTTTTGTTTGTGTTTATATATTTGTGTTTTCTTTTATGTTCAGGTATTTATCATTGCTTGATTTCAGTTCAGTCAATGTTTTATCTATGGGAACGACTGCGTGTAATGTTGTTGAGATGAGGTTGGCGTACTGTGAGTTATAGATGATAGCGTATTGCATTTTTGTACTCCTTGAATCTTGTGTTGATTGCCCTATTTGTTTTTCCTATGTAGTACTTCTCACATGTTCCACATGCTATTTTATATATTCCACTTGATTCGTAGATGTCGTTGTTGCTAATTTTGTGGTGTAGTTTTTTAATTATTTGATTGGTTGTTTTGAACGCTACTTTTTGTGTTGTATTGAAGTGTTTTGTCAGTTTGTAGATATCTCTGTCAGTGTAGTTAAACGTTGTATATGGTTTTACAGTGTTTTTTGTTGTGTTAGTTATGTTACCATTTGGTGTGACTTTGTTTTTGATTGTGTTATATATGCTATTTATGTAATTCAACTTATATCCATTCTGCGGACCAACTTTCCAGATATTGTTTAATTCGTCGTGGTAATCTTTGGTGTTGAGGGGCGCGTTTATGAGTCTGTTGAATGCGAAGTGGAAGTATCTTCTTTTATGTGCTGCTGGATTGTTGGAGATAGTATGAATTATGATGTTGGTGTCTGTGGGTTTTCTGTATATTTTGTATTTAATAGTGTTGTTTTCTGATATTATAATTGTTATGTCTAGAAAGTTTATGCCTTTGATGTGATCTGTTCCTATTGTGAATTGAATCTTGTTGTGTACATTGTTAATTATTTGGTTTATGTCTTTGGTATCGTTTGTTGAGTTGGTGTTATCAATTATGCACAGTATCTACGTAGCGAATCCATGCTTTCATATTATAGTTGTGTTGGTTCAGTTCAGTTAATATTGTCCATTCGCGTTCCTGAAGGAAGATTTCACTTATGAGTCCCGATAGTGGCGACCCCATAGCTAAGCCGTCTGATGATTCATATAATTTATTATTGAATGCGCAGTAGTTTTGTTTTAGTATTGTTTTAAGTGCTTTGGTATAATATTTTATTGTTTCTGTTGGTGTGTTTATTGATTCCATTATGTTTTGATTGTAGTGATTGTTTCGTCAATTGGTATATAGTTATACAGATATTTTATGTCAAATGATATTAATTTAGATTTGTTAGTCAGTGTTATACTGTTTAATTTTTCGTTTATTTCTTTGCTATTTTTAATATTGTATTTGTAAGGTAATTTGTTAAGTAATTTTTTCAGTTGTTCTTGTATTAGTTTCGACACTTTGTAGGAAGGTGCGCTTTTGAAATTGATAAGCGGTCGAATGGGATACCCTTGTTTATGTATTTTCGGGAGTGCGTTTAATTGTGGTGGATGTGGGTTTTGCATGTGGTATTTTATTGTGTTTTTAGTGTTAGTTAGTTCTGGGTTTTGTTTGGTTATCTCCAAGACTTGCCTGTTATATTTATTGGTTGAGTCTGACTTTAGTTCTGTGTATCCGTTTGAAGAAGGAATGCGCAGATAGAAATATCATACAGATTGATAGTTCTGGTTGCAAGTTATTGGTAATTAACAAACAAAAATGTTAGGGATTACTCAGCGCTCCATAAAATCATACTCTATTTCGTTTTTATTGGTAGATAATGCAATCACCCATTCCATTTTATTAAAATTAACTAAAGTAAGTTGCAAATGATTGACTTAGTCAGTACTACACATTAAGAAAAAATAGTTTAGTATAATAAATAACATTTGGCAGATTTACAAGGACTGTTCAAGTGTGGCCCATTGAAAAATACACAAATCTATCTAATAAATTGCCGGAAACTTCAGCTTTCTGACGTAAGTGATCGTTGGGCAAGACACATTTCCAACGATTTTTGAGCGACCCAGCTGCGAGCTGTTGCAGGAAAACCGTAGCAGAATTACAAATTTGTGTTTATCGAATAGTGGTGTCAGAAATAAATACCCGCAGTGAAACTAGTTCTTACTATTCTTAATACAATACAATACAATACGATCCTAATAGGTTAGCTTTACTTACCCGTGTGATCCTACCGTAAAAGCCAACGTAAAATGACTCATGTAAGCTATGTGCAAATTTTCGATTTTGGAAATACCTAAAATACCCAGCCAGTTTTCTCATGATTCGATGTAGATTTGGCAACGAAATGCGTTAATACATATTTCAAGTAAATACCTCGTAATATGACCAAGATATGGGTAAAAAATTGTTTGATTGTTCCCATTTAAAATGCATTGCGAAGGTGCAAAAATGACCATATCTCTATTGATTATTAATATATCTAGCCCATATTCACAGCATCCGTAGCAGGGCTCATGACAATTACGTCAACGTCAACGTCGTTAGAATTAAAGCAACGTAAACAACGTAAAATCTAAGTACGTACGTGGTGAATTGAAGCAATATGCATGGAGCTCTTAAGCTTTGCTATTAGATATGTTTACTTAAAATACAAACAAGAGGGTTCTGTTTCAAGTAATCAAATGAAAGGAATTTATTTTGGCTTTTAGATCTTATGTTCAACTTTTTGATATAATTGTATATAAATGTATATTAAAATTGTTGATAACTTAATATGAGAGACTAATGCATTAGAAAATATACGGAACCATTTTCCAGTATGTTATACATAGTAGATTCTGATCTATACTATATGATATCTGATTTCGACGTTGACGTAATTGTCATGAGCCCTACTACCGATGCTGAGAAATATGGGCTGGGTATATTAATAATCAATGGAGATATGGACATTTTTGTACCTTCGCAATGTAGTTTAAATTGGAACAATCAAACTATTTTTTTGCCCATATCTTGGTCACATTAAGAGGTATTTACTTGAAATATGTATTAACGCATTTCCTTGCCGAATCTACATCGAACCATGAGAAATATGTATTATGGCATTTCCTTTACGATTCTACATCGAACCATAAGAAAATTGGTAGGGTATTTTATGGATTTCTAAAATACAAAAATTTGCATGTAGATTAAATGAGTCATTTTACGATGGCTTTTACGGTAGGATAACACGGGTGCTTTACTTAAGTAAAATAACATATATTTAGTTGCAACGTAGCTATAAATCATGCCGAGATGTGGCCTTTGCTCTTTTACCACAATCATGAACTTCATCTAACATTTCAACCATAATATTATTATCCTTCAGGAATTTCAATCCTTTTTGCATCCATTTTTCATCCGGTGTTGCTGTTCTGGACATAACCCAAGCATACTCAAATTTGCCAGCAAAATAATCTAGGCAGGAATACATTACTCCATAGTTTACATAATCAGTAAAGGGAATAGAAATTGAATGCTCATCTAGTAAAATAAACTCATTAATTTCACCAACATGAATTAAACCGTCGCTTACTGGTTATTAATGCAGGGCGAAGTGTAAATTTTCCATGGTCCACATCGTTGTCGTAAAAATAAAAGTTTCCAGTTAACCATTTTCCAGGCTTTTCCTTTCTGCAATAATTCTAATATATCCATGTTTTGATAAGTAAATAAAAACTTACGCCATGAAAAAGGCTTCAATATTATATATTTTATCATCAGTAAGATTAAAATTTACAACGTAGCATTTGTTAGGCCAATCGTGGATTACATATGATCTTTTTATTTCAAACCATTGTCCTAAGAACTTAATGGTACATATTTCATGATTCATTTCTTTACAATTTGAAAAAAGCTGTTTTGTTTACCTTAACTTTGTCAAAATTTTCTATTATAGGCATATTTCTATTGCAATTGCCCATACTGAATACTTGAGAATTTGATGAATCAAAAATGGTAATTGCCAACAAAATGGAAATAACGAGCATTGCTGCTTATTATTATCAACAATACTGCCTAAATTAAGAAACGTATTTGCCTTTATATGTTTTTCTGGATAACAGGCACTATGTTATTGTAGTCTACCTGAAAATGTGTAACGTATGTAAGTTTATCATATTGTTTGTTTAAACAAGAATGTTGCAAATATCCAATGGGTTTACAGAACACATAGTAAGCCTAGGGATATATTATGGCTTAAGTAATGTTCTAGTTATGCTAATTCAAAGCAATTGCGACAACACAGGTAGTGTAGGAATTAAATTATCTTGCTGTTAAAATTTGAAAAATATGTCACGCACGATCTGCTTCATGGTCATATTAATACTGCTCATATGCTATTTTGACAATTCGAGATATTCATTACGAATTAATTGTAAAAGAAAATGATAATGCACTGAATCAGATTTCAACCGGACCCATTCACTTAGTATAGTGCGCTACCAAAATAACATTCCAATTCGTAATAATTGCATCATCAGTATATGCGTGCATATCATTAACGCTTTCTTCCCACTAAAATAGTTAAATTAATGGGAGGACAGTACTAATTATTAGATATCCACTCAAATTCTTCTTTTTGTTTTAGCTTTTAAATTTTGCTGCTCTTTCAGCACACTTCGGAATCAAATAGAATTTTTCAAAATATAAATGTTGCGGCGCATTTGAAATTTCGCGCACAATTTAATTTGTTGTTGTTGGCGCTGTCCGCCTTAATTGATTATATGCGAGTTCTTTCACTGACTACGTTCGGACATAGTAAGTAAGGTAACACATTCTTATTTCGACCTGTAACTAAGCAGTAGAATCGCAAATCCTTTTGTACAAACAAGAAGTACCTCGCCACTTGAAGGTATTGAATATAAGTTGATTTCCACATAATATTCCTTTCTTGAGAACTAGAACATCAAACCAAAGTGAGTCCCTACAAGTGGCCTTACAACAAGAAATTTGTCGCGAGATGTCATAAATAATAAATAATACGTCATAATGAAGTATTAATAACATGTTTCGATGTTATCGTTTGTTGGTTTGTGCCAGAGCAGGTTATACGTACGGGAACCTATCTTACTGCGAGAATTTGTGTTAGCGTGAGATACGCCTTAGCATGCGTGTGACGAAGACTGTACTTTTTAGAGAAGTTGTTGACTACGCCTAGGATCGATCGTAACTACATTTATTTTACAAAACTTAAACTTAAGTTGGAGTAAAAACCAGCCTCAAAGAGGCCGGACTCTATAGAGCAGGCCTAGTCCACTGTTGTACACGTGTGCCCTCATAGCAACGTTGAGGGAGCAAAAGATGGTATAATGGCTTAATACGCCGAAATAAGACAGCTAACAATGTACATGGCGGCCAGACGCCCTTCATGATGATGCATTTAGCGTCCACATTGTATTTATCGAAATTAAATTTTCGATATATCAATACTATCAAAAATAATCGATAATTTTGTGTTTGAAATATTAAAGTTGATGATTTAGCCGGCACAAGCTTATTTTAACAGATTATATGTACAATATATGTACAATATGTACAATAGAGATATTAGAAAGAGGTGCAATGTACCAGACATAGTGCGATGGACAAGAAATCCACGAAGAACACGTTGATAGAATGCAGACCGATAGAATCGCGCGAATGGTGAAAGAGGGCAGACCACAAGGAAAGCGCCACACCTGCAGGCCACCAAAGCGATGGTCCGATAGCAGGACATCAATATCCTAGGAGAAGTGCCAGTAAATCACAAGCTAACCAGCTTAACATAAGAAGAAGATTTGTACAACCATTAGCCAAAGGTATAATTCATTGTCAAGTTGCCGTGGTTGTAGGGTATATACACTAGATAAAGCTATACTATATTAATTTGTTATTAATTCAATAGTGTATTACCATTACCAGTAATTAGTATTTTCTTTTCGAATACATCCCTTTCTGTAATTAGTATTATTGTTGTAATCTATTTTGCATTATCTACTATTGAATTTGTGTCTACATCTAACTCTCCACAATCATGTTTCCCTTGATATAATTTCATTGTAATATTATTACTTTTAAGAAATTTAAGTCCCTTTTTAATCCATTTGCGGTCCAATGTCACCGTTCGACCAAGAATAGCAGCATATTACAGTTTACCTTCCATGATATCGACTGCATAGTTATCATAATCGCTATCCAAAATCCAAAAAGATAAGCCCTCTAAAACGCCATATTGTATTAAAAATACAAAGACAAATAATACATAATATGCATATTACTCACGTCCTAGTACCCTAAATGCCGTTTCCATTTTCCGTTTTCCATTTTGAACATCGTCATTATAATATTCACCCGAAAAGTGGTAATTCCAGATTCCTTGATGCTTTTTCCTATAAGTCTCAAATAAATACCCTATTTCTGTAATCAACTAATACATACGTCATAGAGTAAGTGTTAACATAGAATATATTTCCTTCAGATGGTTCAATAAAGACAATGTAACATTTGTTAGGTTGATCTACGATAACAACGGACTTTTTACTTTGGTATACAAATACTATTAATACTATTAATAGTAATACTATTTGAATATAAGATATTATATGTAAAATAAATTTTTAAAGTATAGGTAGTTATGATAACTCACATGTTTATAGTTTACCTTAACATTTTCAAAGTTTGTCACGGTTGGCATATCAGGATTACAACGACCAAAATTTATTATGCGTATT
>JAODAC010017761.1:0-20677 GCA_027575185.1 Mimaenictus wilsoni | reverse complement strand
CTCCTAAAATTATTTCGGTTTCCTAAATTTACATCTAATCTACACAAAACATGCCTTTGGACTGAACTTTCCAGAAGGGGTTTTCCTGTTATTTAATATGAATTTCTTAATCAGCTTCTCGCATTCGCGACAATATACAAGTCGTAAATTCACGAGTTGCATTCTTTTATATAATCATTTTATATAGTCTTAATTGCCCTACATGTGTGTATGTATATATTTGTGGCTATACTTTTCAAAATCACTCAAAGTACATTCTGATTGTTAGTCACAGTACAGAAAACATACTCGTTTAGGCATACTATCCTCTTTAGATCTATCTCCAGTTATTTATTTCAAAAATACGTTACAAAAATATTAATTCATAACACGATTTGCAACAGTATCTAGTTGTAAACCGATTAAAGATGTCTTGTCAATTTGAATGATCAGTATTTCAAGTTTTAAACAGGTTACAAAATGAAAACAATACTTAAATAAAATTTAAGAGAAAAGGTTTTTAATAGGAATAAAGATATATAATAGTTTAAATTCATTGATTAGAAATTACACAAAATTTCGAAATAGAATGTAAATTTTCATAATATTTTGTTTGGATCTAAATATTATTAATAACAAGCAAAGTGTCAAGTCATAAATCATTGCAATTTACCGTACAGTTATTATCTAACAATTCAAAGCATTGCGAACTCGAGTGTTTGCTCTCTTAACAGGAACAGCAACACATTGAAGTACACGCTGATCTTTGATAGTGTCCTTAACAGACTTGTCAATAGCTGCAATATCTTTTAGTACTTTGTTAAGTCCATCGACAATTCTCTGTACAATTACTGAACGTTGTTGAACATTTGGTGTACTCTGCAGCTTTTTGTATTCGGCTAATAGATTATTGACAAGTGTCTGTAGTTCTTGCATTTTCTTCGTGGTTCCTTCAATTCCACGTTGACCTTTCAAGCAAGAATTCATGTCCGTGAAGAATTTAATATTTTGGGATAGTTGTCCAAAGTTTCGTTCATAGCACAAACGTTTCGCATCATTCAGTTGGGCAGAAGCCTGTAAAGTAAAATTTCGCAGGGAACATTCAAAATGGTCTAAATAATTTATAAATTTCACACTAGACTTATTTTAAGACTTACCACACCAATGCAAATAATTAGGAGAAGAAATAATTTCATATTGTTAATTATAATTTGCAATTAACAACTAGTGCTGTCATTGAATTTCTCAACAATTTATATACTTGTTCTTTATCATTAATGTTGGTTTTACCATAATGCAATAGGATAGAACTTGTTTGTGATATTCTTTTTGATAATTGTTTCAGTTTTATATGTGCACTTAATAATCAAATATTCTTGAGCAGGAAAAAAGGCATGAACAGCCAAGTGCACTACATTCAAGAGGACACATTTAGGATATTATTAACACCAGGAGAAATCTTGTGCTACATGTATTATTCAAGTAAGAAAGATACCAATAAGTATCGACACTTTTCTTTCATCTGGAGGTATCTATTCCTCTTAATTTCGTTATTTTCGACCCTAAAAAGTATTGATTTGTGGGCTGGTTATCGTTGTCAAATAAATGATAAGCATTTTTTTTATATCACAAGTCCGTTTGAAGAGTCAGATTGAAGAGCAAAGCGCGAGTGTTGATAAGTTGTTGTCTCGAAGAAGGTCAGTGAAGCAGTGCCGCGATGAAAAGAAGTTTAGGAGTTGGAAGATGCTCGTGGAGGATGATCTAGGCGGGTGTGTTAAAGTCAGAAGATTCTCATTGGCTAGAGAAACTTAGCCAACTTGGAAGGGTGAGGCCGCCTCCGAGAAGGTCGAGCATAATATCACTAGGAATGGAGGGAAAAGTCACTAGGAATGTCTTGCGTGCGGGAGGTCTACCGATCGATGCAAGGGACATTGGGAAGCCATAAAGAATGATGGATTTGACAAGGGACACGATTTTGGAATTATCGCGGGTGGTCACCGGATGAGCTGAAGTAAAGTGAAACATGATAGAAAACAGATACATGTTCAAGAAGTTTGACTTGAAATAGAAGAAATATAATACTAGGTTTAAGGCACCAGCTGTGCTTGAGGTGCAAGCTGACATGGAGGTGACAGCTGAAGTGGATGCGCCGGTTGAAGTGGGGGCGCAGGCTGATGTGGAGGCGCCGGTTGTGAAGGCGCAGCTTGTTGTGGGGGCTCAGGTTGATGTGGAGGCGCCGGTTGGTGTGGACGCGACGGCGTAGATGGCATCGCTGAAAAATAGGCGTAGAAGAAATATAATTCTATGTTTGCTCTGCTCTTAAAAAAAATAAATCTTAATAAATGTCAGGGACATGATTCCCTACATTGGTATTCTTTGTCGTGGTCCCATCACTCATTTCCAGTATCTTGTACCTGTCTATTCACGGGTAGAGAGTTATCCCGCTCTCATATTTTCTATTACAGTCGAGAACACTGCCTCTCTCTCTCTCTCTCTCTCTTTTAGGCATATTCAACTGTAAGCGAATCGTGGCGCTCCTTCCTTTTAGGGGACTGTCACACCGGCGGCGTCGCCTCGCTTCGTCGAGTTTCGAGGCCCGATGCGTTCACATAGCGAGTGTGCTTCGGTTGCGTATTTCGGTGCCTCCCACCCATCGGCTTTGGTGCGCCCTCGTCTATACGGTTCATGGATTTATGACTTCTACACAAGTTCAGATCGGTTTTCGTTTTTTCTCCATTTCATCTTACCTACTATTCATTAGGAAGGTCTCTAACTATCTCTTTGAAACTACATTCGTTAGACAAAGGTAGGCATAAAAGCCCAAAGTCAAAGTCGCCGGTGTGAACGACGCCTTACATCCCTGGGTCCGCTTGTACCCATGTCATACATCTATTGGAGCACTCGACATTACAAAGTAAACGTATGTCGAGTGGTTTCAGACTTACAAAAACACAACAAAAGGCCACCCAAAATATCCTAAATATGAGCAAAGGGATAATCTAATACAGAGATACGGACATATGGAAACATAGAAACCATAAATGTCTTCTCGTTAGGGTGGTCATAGACAATTTCCGTGGGCTACCGATTCGGAACAACACGATTACTTTGCACATGCTATTTATGAAGATATGTCTCAAGCCCATCGTTCAACCCTCCTGTGCGAAATGCGAGATCTAATATATAACGACTTTGCTGATCTCGGGACCTACTGCAGAACGCTAGGTACACTGTCGATAATTCATCATTGGAAACAACCAATATATCCACAATGTGAACTGCAAATTGATGACATGTGTGCAACCATGGCCATCTATCTCGATAAGAAAGTTATGCAATTTCAAAGTACAACCTGGTAACCCAGTTGATTCCAAAACTTCCCCGTTGTCAAGTATGTAATATTATAGCGATTCAACCTAAAATATATCAAACCAAACTACTCTAACCTATTTTATAGCCTTCCGCTTGTAACCTTATAATGTAGGTTACTTTTTTACATATTGTGGACACGAGCGCGCAGAAATTCCGTGACTGTCATCCATATAAATTCCTAATCGGAGACGACGCATCGCAATGAAAAGGGTTATTATCATGTCAAAAGGCTGCCGCATGCTGTTTTGGCGGGCGAGACGTTCGGCATTAGAGCTATTTATGCGAAGCGCCTGCGACGTCGCCTTGCTGCTACCGCGCCGCCACCTTCCTGCCTCCACTTCCTTCGTGTGCCTGACTTCCTGGACGCAATTGCGCATACACGCACACATCCGAAAGGTTCAACATGCACAAGCAACGCCTCCCAGACATCGCCAACGACGCAACTGCAAACGGCGTAAAACTTTGATGTTAGTCGATTCAAATGTATATGTGCCAAACGTCGCCGACGACGGGGGGTGGGAAAAGCATTAAAATGTGTCGACGTTATCATAGTTTGTCAAAACGTGAATGTCTTCAGTGCAGTAGTAACAACTTAACGATAATGATCAAAAATATTAAGTTTCTTCTCAAAGAATATAGTGGGATATTATTTAAATAATGAGTGAGTTATTGAGTAAACTTAAAAGTTACATCAGGTAATTTTTTTAACATTACGATTTTTTTATTTCATTAAATGTTATTTTGATAAAATGATTAAATTCAACAAAATAAGTTATTTTCGTCAAACTAAGAAGTTATCTTATTGTTATTGATTGAAGTTATCTACATTTAACCTAACTTAACCCAGATTAATACTGGTGCTGCTCTGAGATGATCGAAAAGCGACTTAACGTAATTTTACTTAACTTTATCTGATTTAACGTAACTCAATCTTACCTAACCTAACTTATTCTAACCTAACTTATTCTAACTTAACCTCACTTTACCTAACTGAACCTAACCTAACTTAACCGCATTTAAGCTAACTTAACTTCACTTATCCAACTTAACCTAACTTAACCTAACTTAACCTCACTTAACCTAGAATGTATGATATATTAAAGGCTTCTTGCTTGTCAAGTGCAAAATTAAAAGATTAATTCTATTTTTGACAACATAATCGTTTGGTAATTACATCAAAGTGTCTATTTTAAAATTAATGCTAAATCAATATGATTTAATTACATTTGTTCTCCCGTTTGCTACTGGTGCTACAAATGTATTTAGTTTCGGTTCGTGACAAATGCCCGTAATTGCCTTTAAACTATATTTCAAAGTGAAAGTTTGAGCAATTAAGTTCGTTAATTGGTTCCGATATTGCAATTTTCATTTGTTACATACTGTATCAAACAATGAGGTATTTCGGCAAACAATGGTATGCGAACAACTACTCAAAAAACGATAAATTTTGCGAACGGGAATCGGCGGAAGCGTGAAAGCAATAAGTAGAATGTACGGAAATAGCAAATTGATTGCACGGCAAGCTGCCACGAAAAGACGAGCGACGTAAATAGTGCAGCCGCCCCGCGTGCGTACTTACTTACGTTTCGAGTTGTCACGATATTTGTGAATTCGATTACCAGCGCAAGAAGCGCGAAGGCCACTCTTTGAACACAAATCAAATTGTATTACAATGTAATTGTGTATTACAGAGGTGCAAATAAAATGGGGAAAACATATTTCGTATTGATTTTCAATGTAAATTTATGATTTTAAATTTATTTTTAATGGAATAATTTATTATTATGGGTTTAAAGGGTTTTCGTATGTTTTGAAATGTCTTTAATCATAGATGTATTCGATATATTATGATGTGCGTTATCAAAAATGAATGTTTAATTAAATAATTAATTTTCGGTTAAACAACTTCTCTCATGCACAAACTTTTAAAATAGACATGTCAAGTGCATATATTTGTAAATTACTTTTCTAATTATTCTTTTTCTACTCCTGTTTTATAAGTTATAATATGCACAACCTACGGCTGATCATAATGGTTGTCGCGAACCAACCACTTATAAAAGCTTCCGAAACGTAGCAACGTCCTGTCACGGTCGCCATATGTCGCGAACCAACGTCGGCGGCACTGGTTGATGGCGCGGTGAACGCACCGGGTTCCGATCAGTGGTGTATTTGCGACAGAAGAGAAAGAGGACGTGTACCAAGTGGCAACCCTTTGGCGATTGCGTGGTGAACGCACTGGGCCCACATGCAGTCCTTAAACGTCCAGAAAATGAAGAAATCAGGCCGACAGCTACCAGCTGCCTGTGTTGCGCGTTTAATTTAATAAATTACAAAATAACAAAAATAATTGCTAATTCTTTAATACTTATTATTTAGGTCTAGCATTTCGTGTCATTTTTATCAATACCTTCATAATTACTACCTCCTTTCCATCCTCTCTTGTTGTTAGCCACTCTTTCACCCCGTTTCCAAAGCAGCTAATATCTCTGGCCCATTCCGCGCATTCCCTACAACCCACGTTTGAAGTACACCTATCCCCCAATTTACACGGTAGATACGTTCCTGAGAAAAACGTGTAAATCGAAAATTAAAAATTTTCAAGTCAAAACCGTGTAAATCGAAAAGTTTGCCGAAAATGCATAATTTTGCTATTTAACAGTTGTCCCTCCAAAATTTCCCGCATTTTTTTCCTCTGAAATTTACTTTATTACAGCCATTAATTTATAATAATCTAAATTATGCACTCACCTGTAATTCACGAATATGGAAAATTAAATCTTTCTGAAACGGTGAAACTTTCACTCAAATGCAATTTTCCCAATTGGGTGGACAGAAAATTCACTACTTTGGGACTGGCCGCTTCTTCAATCTTACGTAGCATGTTTGCATACGAAGAAATGACTTTTATTTTGGCATCCATGCTCGTATTGCGTTGGTACAGCCTAGCATTTCTATTTTGCAAACGGATAGTGTATTCGAGCATCCGCTTGCAATTAGGGGTCAATTGAGTTAGATTTCTCCCATCAGTAAACTCCTTATATGTGGACCGTTGCCCATACTGTGTTCTCCGCCATGCTAAGAAGGTAAAAAATATTATTCATTGCATTTATATTGAAAGTGATATACCAATCCGCATTGGAGATCGGGAATGACTCTTGGAATGGGAGTTGTAGGTTGATTGTTAACCACTGAATCTGCAAAGGAATCATAGTATAATTGTTTGTTCTGATTTCAAATATGCAAAATGGTTGACTAACAACCAACATCAACAATTCCTAATTCTATACAATTAAAAACAAACTTACGTTAAAACGATCGTCTTTTTGAAATGCGACGCACGGTGACGTCTTTATTCTCGTTCTCACACTGGGGAACACAGCACTTATAACCCATTTTGTTTCTTTTATCAAAAAGAAAAGCCAAAAATACTCGGATTGCTTGCCAAACGCAGCTTAGCGACTTCCGAAAACGTTGTGAACGAAAATTCAAAATGGCTGAATCCACTTAAGATTGTTAAAATCGTGTTTTGTTCGACTAATGTCGCGAAATATCAATGAGCGGGCGGGAATTCCAAAATAAATCTACTGTAGCGCCCCGTTGCGTTTGTCACACGCAAAACCACGCCACATTCTCCTATCTCCGCTTCCTGTCCATGGATAATACTTTAATTTTATGCGAAGAAATACAGACACAGTGTGCGTGTGCAGCAAGTCAGCACATAAGCTCGGGATTCCCCGTGAGATGTGTACACAGCGCACATGTTCAATCACGGTCATTATAGCATTTAGTAGAGTGCGATAAATACAAAAAAAAAACTTATTTGGAAAACCGTGTAAAAGCGAAAACGTGTAAAACAAGTACCGTGTAAATCGGGGGATAGGTATATAACAGAGTCACTTTTTCAATATAAATTTCATTCGGCTAATTGTAAGACTATATCTGTAACGAAACTTCTCTTATTTCGGGATTATCTTTGTTGTCAAATTCTTTGAAAGAACTGTAAAACGTGCTCAGAATTCGAGTTACACATTTCTGACGATGGTCAGATGCGAATAAATTTAACTGCGAAATATTTCATCTTGAAATATATTCATAAAAAGAATTTTTAATCGGTTTTATTAAATTTCAATTCTATATCTTCAAATTCAAGAATTTTATCTATTGGAAACCAATTTTTATTTTCACAATTGATTTTTAGAATATGAAAAATATATTTCTTATGGGTAAAATTGAAAAGTATTTATTTCATCATATATCAAAATATCAATATCATTTACGTGCTAGAAAGATTAGAATACAGCCGATACGATTTTTCCTATATATTTATAGAAATCTAGAAATATCAAAAATAATAAATCCTTTCCGATCACGCGATATTGTCTGCTCTGTCAACCACCAAAGAAAATAACCTTTGAAATAACTTACATTTACTCACTCCTATTTCTTATTTTCTTGTTCCTACCACAAATATTGCGCAGAAATTTTTCTTGCTTTTTTATCCTTGAATTCCCTGACCCAAAAAAACTTGTCAACTTATACACTTTCTCAAACTTAGACTTTGCAACTATAGCTAAATATAATTAGACTTTGTTTCAAGTGGTGTTCGTGATGAATTACCGGAACCAACCGGCATGCCAAAGTGCACAATTACAGCCGCCGCCGCAGCGGCCGCAAGTATCCGCGGCGTGGGGGAGTGCGAGCGGCGGCTTTGGCGGCTGGTGGCTCCGTCGGGGGGCGCCGGCGACGAACCGAGTCGCCCCCCATCACCGATCTCACGACCGGCTACAGTTACACGCGGCATCGCTAACCGTGACGGTAATATTATATCTAATAAAACTCGTCATCAAACACGTCTCGTCGCGATGATGCGCGATATCCTCGACTCGCCAAGTTTCCAACATCCCCCCGAAGAGGACCCATGGGCGAGCACTCATAGAATTACGTTCCCAAGTGATCCTAACTATCAGGATGTCTGCTACAGAGAGATGCTGGAGCGTCAAAGAAAACGCAAAGTGGCACTGCTGGAAGAACAGGAAAGATTGGAGAACCAACAAGACGGCAAACTTTTATTGGAGGAGTTGAATAAGGAAAATATTGGCAAGTGAGTTGGTTGACTTTCGCAGAAGTTTGCTTTATGGTTACGGGGACAAGTTTGCGTAGATAGAGATTAGATCAATTTGTACTGCTTGTGTGCTTGCCAAAGGTCAGCAGAAATAGTTGGATCAAGGTCGGGCAACTTAATGTTATAATGTCATGATAGGAGACAATAAAATAGTAAATTGCTTTATTTTAAAGGAGTCATCTAAATAGAAATGGTAAAATCGTAAAAGTAGCATTACCCAAACAACTTTCTGTAGATGCGTTCCAGTACATTTCAAGTTGGAGCGCTTTGATTAACTCTATCGGTTGATTTAAATACTAACATTCCCAGTGAGGGGTGAAGCTTAGCACCAGGTCGCAGCGAAGTTGATCAGCTGTATGGGATTCGACTTAAATGCACCGCCCTCGACAGCTACCACCTACAATTAGTGGCAAAATGCGGAACTAAAAATATGTATTGTGTAAAAATAAGTCTTTTCCGAGAATTGTCGAGTTTTAATTTCTTCATTTGTTTTATATTTTCTATATTGCTCGCATTATAAATCATGCACCCGTTTCGATTCAGCGTGAAAATATCTTCAAACTTCTGGTTCAGTTTTTCATTTGATTACTTAAAACCGATATTATGACTCACGAAAGTTGTCAGTGAAATCATCGACGTTATTAGACGCAACTTTAATGTGTTATAACATCGATTCTAAGTAATCAAATGCAAAACTGTCCCAGGAGTTTGAAGATATTTTAATGCTGAATAGATTAATGTATGATTTATAATCCTAGTAATACGGGAAATATGAAAAAAAAATGGAAAAACCTAAAACTCGACATTTCTCGGAAAAGAGGTTTTTTACACGAAAAATATCTCAATAAATACCCAACATTTAGGCATATTTGTGCATGTCAAAATAAACTATATTTAAGGAGGAATCGATCCGTACAAGAATGGTCATTCTATAATATGCAGATTAGAAAATATATAAGAACAAAATTTGAATTTCATATTTTAGTTCCAAATTTTGCCGGTTGAGGGCGATCCTCTTTAATTCACATTAAATTCTTAAAATATTACGTTAAACATGCTAAATTCACGTAAAATGTGTTAGATATCACGTTATATATGCAATAAATAGCATGTTAAAAAAGTTAACTCCTACTTAAATACATTAGATATCACGTTAAATTCGTGAAATCCACGTTAAATTCATAGAGAGGCGAGCCTCCTAATTGGAAAACGTTGACTGAAACTAACCAAACAAAGAAGTATTAAGACATGACACTAATTGCTACAAAAAATAAAAACAATTGCTGACAAATGTAAAAGTTTGACACATCATTTCAAACATTAAAAAAATAGACAAATTCAAAAATCTAACATCGCATATATATACTTTTGGGTTTCCGTCGGCACGGCTTTCAGCCATTGACACCATCGATCAACGACAACAAATTTCACGCAAACATTTCGCGCACATTAGCAAACAGCGACACGCCCGATTTTTAGTGGCACCCACCCACCACCCGCGCACATGATCACCGCATCCGCGCCGAAGACAAGGCAATGCAGACGTGATCATTTTTGGGTTTCACCTTATCATTCGCCCCACGGTAACGCACGTGCCAACAATAGCTGCGAGGAACGCTGTGGGCGTACGGAGGCGGATGGTACCAGCAGCATGGAGGAGGACCCGCTTGGAGGTGCGCCACGCCCCGTCCTACACGAATGGAATATTGTGCCGGCGAAACCGAAGCACGCCCCATTTCACGCCCCACAGGCGGAGCGTCTGCGGAAGACGAAACAGCGTGGTCGTGGGCCGGTCACGTGGACGATCGAGGATATTGCGAATGCGGGCCGCCTCCTGAATGACCCACCTTTGCCTGTTGATTTTCATGATGAACAGGAGATGCGTAGAGTGTACACGTTGATTTACGACGTTTTTCGATGTAGGTTCCAGTATGGTTTCTGAAGAAATTGGGTAGGTGGGGATATTTTATTGGTAAATATCAATATGTTTGGATTTCAGATAAAAATATTCTAAGTCAGTCAATGGACGATGTGCAGTTCTTTCATGAACATCCTTCTGTGAGTTAATTAATCTAGTTAGTAGGAATCAAGGTTCTAGTATAGTAGGAATGAAGCATTCTAATTGGTTTATAGATGGGTGCTTTAACATCACGTGTTTGGCTCCTACTTTATGATCTCTACCATCGTAGCTTCAAGAAACGCACAACAGCAAATATGGTACTCGCACATAGCCTGTTCCCCAGTGCCGGATTGACCGATGTTGAAACAACTCTGTGGGACGAGCGTGTAAAACTCGCGGCAGCGATTGCACGTATTCGTATCAAAAACAAAGTCCTCCTCTTATCCGAACTCCTTCCACATCATTTAAGAGATGAGAAACATTGTCCAATGGTTGATGCTCCACTGACGTGCTGGATCAATCTCAAGAAGGTCAAGTAAGTTCCATTCAACAGCCGTAATCTCAGTATTCAAAGTCCGTTTCTTATATACTAAGCCCGTTTTAATATGCCTCAGAACACGTGAAGACCTAACTAGCTCCATCACAAAAGCATTAGACATTAAACTCGTTGATGAATCAACGATCCTCACTAGTGACACCTTCAAGTGGGACCCACATTGTCCACAGTTCGTCATCTTTCACCCTTCGATGAGAAACAAACTTGTTCAGAGCATACTGGTCAAGAAAAACAAGCTCATTATACAGGATAAATCGTTCTGTTTAGGCCCAGCCACGTTCGTGAAGATTATCTCAGATCTTCAATTGACTGGATCTGTTATTCAGTCCCATGTAAATTCGCCCAGGACCACTGCCTACTTAGCGTCGATTTTGGGACAGAATGATAACATTAAAAAACTGTTAGCGTTCAGTGCAGGCAGTCGCAAGTCGGAATATGAGGATTATTTTAACGACCTAGGTATTAAAAACATTCTAATCTTCTCCGAGAAAATGATTGACTTTCCACCGGACTCCAACAACTTTCATGAGGTTATTGCGGTTTTTGCAACGCCTCCGAATAGCTACTCAGCAGTCACTGATCCAATTGATTTCGTGTGTTCCCGAGGTGGAGATCTCACGATGTTGGAGGTGCTTACGGAAACTGAAAACACCCCGGAAGGCAAGAAACGAGTGGCCAGTATTCTAGATGAGCAAAAGCAAACTCTGAAGTTTGCAATGTCCCGGCCACAGATTCAGTTTGTCTTATACGAAACCCACTCGGAGATTGAAGCCGAGAATAGCCAAATGGTTCAGAGGACTGTGAAGGAAATTAATAAGTATGCTAAAATTCATCATGCTCTTATACAGGGTAAATTTAAGGGTCTACAACCGTCTAAGGTACAATATAAAGATGTTTTCGACTTCATGGTGTAGAAGTGATTGTTTGATCTTTCAGGAAACGGAAGATGAGGATGAGTCTATGATAGCAGCTAGCCAGCAATCCTTGGACGAGAAAAGGAACAGAGCTCTGAATGACGTTGTGGTCCCGGATAGTGATCTTTTCGATCTTCCAAATTTGCCTAATCTGTGTGTTAATAAAGACGATTGCTTGAATTTACGTGATAAGGGCTGTTATTTGGCCTTGCTCCAGCGGAAGCAAGTGACGCGTATGGACAATAAGTATATGATCCAAATGGCGGAGAATCGGGGAGTGTTTGGAGCTGATCCTAATAGTCCGAAGAAACCGAAGCAAGTTCTACGAAAACGTCCTGACGAAGCCAATCAAGTTAATAAGTCTAAACGAAGATTGAAGGAGTTTGAGGTTAGTTCTTTTCTATAACCATTTCAACACTAGGGAGATCATTGATGGTCAGATCTAAATACTCTCATCTTTGAGCAGTGAGGTATTAAGATCTTCTGTGCCGTATTATAGTTGCTCATTATGCAGAAGGGGTTGGGATACCAACACTTGCAGCACTTGCTACAGTTAGGCATGTCAAGGGTACCCGATAATTCCGGGTTACTCGGTTTTCCGTTTTGTCAGTTTCGGGTTAAACCGGGCTTTTACTTTGAAGGCTTTAACTCGGATTTTCGTAAAAGTTTCGGTTTCTATACCACAATCAGCTGATCTTGAAAGTATCGGGTTCCAATACCAGCATCGACGCAGTTGCGTCCCACTACTAGATGATGCTAAAAGTTCTGTTTCTTGAACCGGAATCGACGCAAGTGCGCCCCACTATTGCTTAGTTCTGTTTTCATACCCGGATTCGGCACGAATGCGCCCCACTAATGCTTGGTTCTGTTTTCAAACCCGGAATCAACGCGAGTGCGCCCCATTACTAGATGATGTTAAAAGTTCTGTTTCTTGAACCGGAATCGACACGAATGCGCCCCACTATTGCTTGGTACTGTTTTTAAATCCGAAATCGACGCGAGTGCGCCCCAACATTGCTTGGTTCTGAAAGTTCTGTTTTCAAAATCGAAATCAACGCGAATGTGCGAAAGCTTGTTGATACTTGACACTAAAACAACAGCGATTAATTGCTCTCGCGATTGCGGCCATAGGCACTTATCAGCTCGTGTTTTAAGATGTTTATTTGTAGTACTAGCGAACGAAGCCACAATCTTTCCTCACATTGACCAGTGATTGTAATTTCATGCATATTTGGAAAAGTGAGATTAGCCATCCTCTTTGAGAATACTGGTAATTGAATTTATCTTTTCCAAATTTTTGTTTCTATTTTTTGTTTTTATTTATATACATCCTTTTAATAGCTAATGAAAATAAAATAACTTTCATGCGTAGTCTCTTTATATTACACTAGGTGGCGCTGTAAACGAATTTATGTTCGAATTTTAAACCCGGGCTTTCATAGACAAATCCGTAACAGAATAAATCCGCAGATTGACAAAACCCGAAAACCCGGAGTCTTGGGTTTCTCTTTTTTTGACAAGCCTAGTTAAAGTGCTGTGCAGGTATTAGAGAAAGATGGGTTTTATGTCGGCGTCCCTGGGCAAAAACCTAGTCGTATAATCCGCCACTACTTCCGGTTATCCCTCAATTGGAACAATTATCAGACCTTGTAAACAATTCCAAAATACAAGATTATTTTTTGTCTTTTAGGTGGAGCGTATGATAACTGCAACGAAGGCATCCTTATGTCAATCGAAAGTGGGCGAGCTTGTCCCGTGTCCAAGAGCGGGCGCCGCGCTAGGAGCCAACGCCGGCGGCAAGGTGTCCCAATCGCGTCGCTGGTGGGCCGAAACGACGCGTCACATAACAAACCTGCGCGCCAGCGTCTCCAAGCAAAAGCTGCCCGTACATACGCTCGCCGCCGGTGACGACAATCACAAAACCGGCACCGCACACCACACAAACAACAATAACACCCTCACCAAAACCCCCACCACCTGCGGATCCAATCTGGACCGCCAACATCGGCAGGATGAACACGTACAGAAGATTATCAATCGCCTTCTGTCGAACAGCGGCCATGTGGATGAGGTAGTTGCCCGAAGCCGCCACAACCCACATACAATCCCCATCCATCCGAAACTACGCCTAACACGTCTCTCTAGAAGCGAGGGTAAAGTCCCCGTTCCAGTGACGGTCACCATGGTCACGTTCCCGCCAACAAATTACTGGTAACCAAAATTTCACAATCACCACACGCACCGCATATTCATACAGAACTATACAAAAAAAAGATACAAATTCATTTAGTTTTAATAAGTTAAAATTCGTAAATTCACACCGCGAACTATTTCATCGTGCCAATATTTAAGATAAACATGTTTACTTCATTCATTTGCTTTTGTTTGCAAAAATATTTATGTACATCATGCGAACGCGACGTTTAGGCCCCGATGCGACAAGATAATATACGGCAGGGTTTAATTGTCAGTCATAACGGTTGCCTTTTCAGATTGATAATAAAATTCCGGTGCGTAAACGATCTCGAAGTGGTTCGCTCAAAGTCGCATCTGAACGTATACCGCAAGTACCACAATTGGCTAAAAAGACAATTATAAACGTGCCACAGCAACCAGTTCCTGCAAAAAACTGAATAAATACTTATTGGAACATATTCAAATACATATTTAATTTGTAACCTAAAAGACTTGAGCATCACAAATTAAGTGTGAGAAGAAAACCGACAAAACAAACATAGTGCGAAATCATTTTCCTTAGTATCAGTATGTGTTATGATATTTCATAAATCTCAAAATAGAACACTGAACGAAGCTGTTTACGAATATCAAAGGACTCATTCTCTTCCTTTATCATATGTCCCTCTATCATGAATTACAAGCGTTGAAGGACAGTTCAGAGTATCAGAAGACAATGATAATAAAGATTCAGAATTTTGATAGTATTGAGAAACGTTGCTTTGGTAATTGTCCAGGTTTCTGACCCATATGTCATTGTTGGTACGAGTATAGAGTTGAAAAGCCTGCATTTTGTCTGATTTTTGACCTTCTTGCTCCACAGAATTGCCTTAAGTTGCTCTGTGACCACTTTGTCAATTTTTATCTTGTTTTGTATGTCCTGGTTGTCTTAGCCATCTGACGTAATCATAGTTCCTAGGTATTTGTATTCTTTTACAGATTTTATCAGCATTCCGTTTCCTAGGTTCAAGTCTGAAAGTTCTCTGATTACCATGTGCTGGGTCTTTGTGATGTTTATTTCCAATCCCCCTTTGGCAAATTCTTCAATTAATGTCCTGGTCATGTACAAGATGTCTTGTACATCTTCCGCAATAATAACTTGGTCATCCGGAATTAGTAAGCATCATCATCCAGGTTTAGATTAGGGAAAGAATAATATAGGAAAAACAACTTCGGTGGTACGGGCACATACGACGCATGCAGGATGAAAGATTGCCCAAAATGACATGGAAATACAGACCACCATATAACAGAAAGAGCGGGAGGCCAAGGAAGTCATGGAATAACCAAGTGCAAGCGGGAATTACAAAGAGAAAACCAAACGAGGAAGACTACCTGAACCAGGACACTTGGAGGGAAGGGTGCGGCAGACGTCCATTGAAGCTGAAGATGAACCGCTATTATATTATATATATTGAGAAAAGTAAAAATATTTGAAATTTTGTGGGAATATTTTTGAATACTTTAGCTATTGATCAAAATAAAACGCGATTTACATCAAAAATTACACTTAAATACTTTTAAATAACTTAAGTCAAGTTTCATTCTTACACTCTCAAAATAATGACTTAAAAATATTATGAAGTTCAATATAACCTCAATATAACAAGCATCACACTATTTTGGGTTATATGAAATAACTTCCATAGATACAATTTTAGACCAAGTTAAATAAAGTTGTTACTATAATGTTATTATTATAAAACATCAAAGAAGACAAATATTTTATTCTGATTTGTTATGACTGGTTATGAGAACTTCAACAACGGCGCTGTATGACCTTCAACCACCAGTTAGAACGTTGCCTAAGATAACCTAGAAATGCACAATCCCAGTAACGCGTTGTAAAATTCGTGTATTATTACCACAGCAACCTTCACAAATAACAGCAGCATGGCAAATAACTTAGTAAGTACACGCAATTAACAACGTTCAGTCACAAAAAATTACATTTAGTTGCCTCTCTGCCAATTGCATAATACCATAAAATCATATGTGAATAAATTCGTTAGCGAGTTGATCAAATACAAACAATGTTATCAGTCATTATATTCTTTATTACAAACAACCTAGCACAATCTGGATGGCATGATGTACATTGATATCAGCTAGACTTTAATTAACATATCAGGCCTTATTGGTATGGAGTAGATCGACCTTGGTGGGAAGGTTATCCGAGTATGGGCTAGTCGTGCGTGGCCCATAGACCGGTGCAGTTCGATACACAGTCAAAACGTTAGAAAACACAATCGAGTTACACTTATTCGTAGAGAATTCATTAATTGCAGCGACGCGTGGACAGCGGTCTAAAAATGAACGCAAAGGCACCTGGAAGCGACGACGCATTCCCAGTAAGTTTCAGTGTTCCCAGGGAACCACAAAAACTACAATCACTTAGTCATAGTCACTCCTGTAGGAAAGGATATAGTTGTTAAGAAGTTAATTTTACTACGTTATGAATCATTTGCATGATTGCACTTCATTACGTTCACAATTGGCTAATTTACCATTGCACAAATTGTGGATTTGCATTCAATTGAAGTGATCGAAGTGATTTTCATAAATTATTGTTGTTGATTTATCGCGCAGTCCATAGTTTCGAGTTGAAGGTTAATCTATGATACGACACTACAAACATTTTCAAGTTTGTCGTAACTTCGTGGCTTACAATTAGCTAGTGAGACAAATTGAAGAATACTACTTGAACTGGCAGTGTCGTCATTCTCATCATGACTTTGATTATTCAACAGAATAACCTGGTAAATCGTGTGCCGTGTGTTGTATATAGTTGAGCATAATGGTTGCGTGATTTTTTAAAGCTAACTTTAAAAGTAAACTCGTAATCTTAGTTTAGAGGTTATTGTAGTTATTGTGAACTTTTTTTTTATTGCTATGCTTTGTGGTTTTAGGTACTTGCAGCAGCAATTGGCATTGGAGCTGTTTTAACTACATTACTAATTTTTCACTTCAGTAAGAAAAAATCAGGTGAGTGATTTAATTACTTTGTAATCAATTAGAGAATAAGTGGCATGATTTTATGACAGGGATGGTTACAAGTTTTCTTATAAAATGAAGACGTTATCGGGAGATTTCTTTCGATAACGTTTTAAAGCTCTTGTTTAAGTAAAATTATAGTATATTATATAGCAAATATAGGTTAAGTTTTCAATGTTGAGGTTTGTTTCCATTAATGACGAGTTTCAATATCGCAATTTTGATATTAATTTGCCGAGTTTCAACTTTCTGTTTAACAGTATTTACATATTACGTATTAAGTATAATACTATTTATAGGGAACACTAATTTCTTTGCATTTATACATTCAAAGAACACGTGGAAATTTATTTCTTCATAGTTGCAATCATTTGGTCAAAACTGATATCTATCCGTTACATATGCTCTTGTCAATTTAACCAACAAAACAGCACTAGCGATGCTGTTTTTCAATTTACCGAGCATCGACTGCTATGATCAATTATTTTTTAATGTATTTAGGCCTATTAAAGGCTAATACTATGGATAAGAAGAATTAATTTTACTATACATCCTAATGATTGCTGCTAAATCGAATGAAAAAAACACAATATCCACTTAAGTGCTTTAAGCATGTCAATAAGTATTTACCATTAAATAAACTGTTGAAAACAAGTAATTTACAATTCCAGGAAAAAAAATAATTACGCTACAGGATGCGGCACAAAAATACTCACTGCCATTAATCGAAAAAGAAGAAATCAGTCATGATACACGTCGTTTCCGCTTCGGACTTCCTTCTCCGCAACACGTATTAGGTCTACCTATTGGCCAACACATTCAGCTGACGGCTACAATCGACAATGATCTCGTCATACGGGCATACACGCCAGTCTCCTCCGATGACGATCACGGCTATGTGGACCTTGTCATCAAAGTCTATTTCAAAGACGTCCATCCTCGTTTCCCCGAGGGTGGCAAGATGTCCCAATACTTAGAGAACATGAAGATCGGCGACAAGATCGACGTGCGTGGACCTTCCGGCCGGTTGCAGTACCTCGGCAACGGCCAGTTCGCTATTAAGAAAATGAGGAAAGATCCCCCGGTCATAACAACCGCCAAGCGTGTGAATATGATCGCTGGTGGCACTGGCATCACACCAATGTTGCAGCTTATTCGTCACATCACCAAGGATCCTCAGGATAAAACTGAGTTGCGATTGTTGTTTGCGAATCAGACTGAGAAGGATATTCTCGTAAGGAAAGAGCTGGAACAGGCTGCGAAGGACTTTCCAGAGCAGTTTAAGCTGTGGTATACGCTGGATACTCCTGCTGATGGTTGGAAATATAGCTCTGGGTTCGTGAATGATGTTATGATGAAGGAGCACTTCTTCGAGCCGAACAAGGACACGTTGAATGTGATGTGTGGTCCTCCGCCCATGATAAAGTACGCATGTATGCCGAATCTAGAGAAATTGGGGCATGATACAGAGATGTGTTTTGCGTACTAAGACATAATTGTGATCCTGCCTGTAGAACGGGGGGATCTGTTCCAAAATCAAGTCTAAAAACTGCGCTTTGCCTTATTTTGCATTAGTTGTTAGATTGTTGTTGTATAGTTAGTTATTGTTAAAATACGCTTTCGAGGAGTTTTTATTATGATGGTAAAAAGAATATATATCATGATTTCCAACAAAACTTCTTACTTTCAGTTGCGCAAGAAAATTTAATTTTTTAAAACTTTTTTGGATAGTTGGGTTGCTTAACGTAGGCAACCAACTATACACTATCAAAAATACATAACTTCCTAATTTTAGAATAAATATTTAACAAAAGCTAACTTTCGTTATAAAATCAGGACCTACAATAATATAAAACTAAACATCGGTACGCATAAAGAACATAATGTACTTTGCAATAATTATTCGATATTTAAATATAGGCAACCAATTATCCATAACAAAAAGTTAAAAATTATATCAATTCATCATACAAATAATAGTATCATTCTATTTATTTCATATTAAATCATATTATAGTTAAATGTTATAAAAATTATCAACGTTGTTTCAAATTTTAGAAAAGATTCAACCAAACTAATTTCTTATTGACTTAAAGAAGATGTGCGCATGCGTTCTGCGCACATCACATGAGTATTTTTGACATCACGAGTTTGTCAGTCAGCTGGTTACTTTCGGCTCGTAGTTGCTACTTCGATTCTACTTGATTTTGCCAATAAAACTGTACGAAAATGGGTGCTGCTGCTTTGCCCGTGATTATCTTTACTGCCGTTTGGGGTGTGGTTGGTATTGGCCTGCCTATTATCGTCCCTAAGGGCCCTAACCGCGGGTATGTTTCTTTACGCCACCCTAAATGCAAATTAAATAACATCCGAGGATGTAAGTACACATGATCATTGTTTCTATTTTTATCTTCTTACAGAATTATCCAGGTTGTGCTCATGTTAACAGCAGCCACTTGCTGGCTCTTGTAAGTATATCCTTTTGTTTTTCTTAATTTTAATTTGGGTATTACAATACTATTACATGAATATTGTTATTGTAGCTGGTTGTGTTGTTATATGGCACAAATGAACCCACTCATTGGACCCAAATTAGAGAAACCGATTGTCCTCATCATGGCTCAAGAATGGGTAAGTTAATTTCGGTTTCTTATTGAACTTATAGATTCTTTCTTCGATTATTATTACTATTGATATTGTATGAATTTTAGGGGACTGTGCCATTGAAGTAAATCATCCGAAATCACAGGAGGATACATTCCAAGAGATTGTTTTATGTTACAGTATGAGTTTTATGTGTATATAGCAGATGCTAAAATAGTCAGTACTAAGTTAATTCAATTTTAAGATTTAATAACGTTGGTATTGTTCGGTTCATTGTAGCAATGTTCGCGAGGAGGCACAGTATGGAAAGTATGTTCAAATAAATGTTGTCATTTACTGTGAAAAAATAAATACATTCAGCAGCTGTACACTGTTATGAATAAAATCTTGCAACTCCTTTAAAATTAATTTTCGAAGATTCATCATCAAGCACCTGTCGCTCCCTTATTAGAAGTCACATTGTCAGCCATAATCATATTCGACGAAGCAACTCTTCTTTCATTTCATGCCAAGACAATTTTATTATTTTTATTAGTTTAGCCTGAAAATATAATCCAAGACATGCCTTTGAAATGTTCAACTTTGAAGAGTCGTAGTGCCCTTATTAGAAATCACACCTTCCTGCGCATGACTATTCGAAGAAGAAACTTAAATTTTGCGTCGAAAGAATTCTTATCTTCGTTGGGTTAGCTGCAAAATGAAATTTTCCAAAATATGCTTTTGATATTTTCGAGAATTTGATAAATTTAAGGAGCTGTAGCACTCTTAATAGTTTAGATCAGTGTTTCCCAACGTTGGGCCCACAAGGGGATTATTAAAAATGGACTCGACACGACTTTAACCCTTTCGCTTTGGGTTATTTAAATGTAATTCTAAATGACGGATGGTGCAGCCAATATTAGTGGATTTGTCAGATACATCAAATATGCAGTATCAAGAAGAACTCGCAGAGTTGCAAAATGATGAATCCGTAAAAACTTTATTTAATATAAAAGGAG
>JAODAC010017750.1:0-20696 GCA_027575185.1 Mimaenictus wilsoni | reverse complement strand
ATTCATGCATCTGTGTTCTGCTGTGTGGTTCCCCGAAGTTTTGGTATCCCGGCATCCCTACTGCAACGTTATTATCAGTGTGATTTACGCGTAATTTTCTATAAAAATTCCTCAACACCATGCCTCATATAACAACATTTGTTTGTGTATCATTATTTTGTAAATATCTTCATTTATGATCAGCGACAATGAGGGGTAGAAACATCTAAAAATGTACAGAAACATCTGCAGATTCCCCCAAATGCACATATCTCTTTAGAAAACGCACGCGTTAGACACAAATTAACATCATCTTACGTGTTCCTTTGTCTGACTTAAGTAACAATTTAACATTTTTTGTGTTCGTCGTTCGATTGCCTCCGACACACGTTTGACCCCCATCCTTATAAAGACCGCACGAGCGGAATATGTGTGAAATAAGAGCGACATTTGCAAAACGGGCGGGTGGTTGTCTTAATCATAACAATCTAATAACGATCTAATGGTATACAATGTATGGGGTTGTTTCCTTGTCATGGTGTGGAAAGCTACTTCATTTAGCGCTAAAGGCTATTATATTTTTAAGTTAAGACTTACGAAAGCTGTGAATAACTTATATTATTTCCCCAGAAGTATGATATTCACATACAGAAAGTACACGTTCATTGTACTGAAAATAATGGACTCGATTCTTAGATTCGTGTTGCGAAAGAGATGAGATTCGAAATCAAGAGGGAGGAAAGTCAACGAGGTGCGTTGCTTTTGCAGATCGACGAAGTATTGGAGTGTTTGAAATATTCGCAGTTTGTATGCAATTCTATAATAAACTGCGAACTTTTTGAAAACTCTCCATCGCTTCGTCTCTCTGCGGTGGCAACGCACCTCAGGGACTTTCCTCGCTCCTGATTTCGAATATCACCTCTTTCGCAACGCGAATCCAAGAATCGAGTCCGTCATTTCCTGCTTCGCCAATTAGGCACCGCCGTATACATGCTCACCTTACCCTGGTGATGCCCATTACAGAAGACCGAATTTCATTACCGTCTTCTTCAACGGGTTGAAGGAGTTCGTATCGATCTTCTTCAAATCGTCAAAGAAGACCGTAATGAAATTCGGTGTTGTTTAATGAGTTGAAGAAGACCGTATCACTCTCATGACGGTCTTCTTCAACAGGCGATAGAAAATACCAACACATCAATGATGTCTTGGCATAAATAGACGAAAGTTGATGCACTTAAAAACCTGAGCAAGCAAGATCCCATTGGGCGGGTGCCGCGGACCCGAATGCCTCCGCCCCCTGGGATCATTGCATGCTAGTGCACATTCACATGCTTTATCAACGAAATCAACATTCAAAATTGATATAAAACTCACAACCACCCGGTGCTCCACGCCTACGTCGCATTCTTAAGACTAAAAACTTTTACATTAGTGTACATAGGCTTACGATAATACTGTAACTGTTAGTGGATTGATATTTTGGTTGTGGTGCGATACAAAAAATCTTCAATGAGTAATTAAGCATTCGTTTTCTTGCGTGGGTTGTGGGTGTGTTAAAGGTCTGGTTAACTGAGTGCGCTGAGGGAAACGAACGTCGTTTATATACACACATACATATTCGAGAACATTGAAAAAGATGTGTGCAAATTCCTCCGACTGCATTACATGAGGTCAAATTCGTTCGAATCATCTCTTACTTAAAAACAGAGAAACATAACAGTAATCATTATCAACATTTGCAAAAATAAATAAATAATGCGACAAGCGTCGGCGGGCTACAAACGTTCCGCGCGCTTATCGTGAGAGTTTAACACGAAGAAGGCAGGAAATTTCCCTCCCTGCTTCAAGAAAAAAGAATAATCATACGAATTATTACTTAACAGTGTTGCAATGTAGAAACAGGTAAGTATTCTTAGCATTAGTAGAGTTTCGTAATTTCTCTCAACAAAAATAATGATTAATCGGATAATATGGCTTCATTTCGTCCCTAATTTTAAGAAATTATTTAACTTTTTTTGTCCTTGCGGTTAATATAAAATTATTTAACAGAATTACATATTTATGTTTACATATACATAATATAGATTTTTTTGTTTCACATTTTTTTCGTATTCACAACATAACGTTTCTCTCTACTTAATCGTTTGTTAATTGCGTAGACATAAAATTTCTTGCTCCTGGTCCACGTTTATATATATTTGCAATATTGCGCTTTCTTTTTCCCAAAAAATGAGAATCTTCTCGTGCAGAATACCAGCATTAATGAGTACGTGTTGATACTTTTTTTATCTTGCGCCGTATATAATATATTTGTATAATCTATGTGTTTATCATCTTTTTTTGTAAATATATACCTCTCTAATAATGTCTCCAATAATTCATCAAATTAACATGGAACAATAATTTTATATACGATTGATTGCAACGATTCAGTAATTGCCTTTCGCCACTTCGTTTTCACTAGTTTGCACGTGTGCGCCGGTGATTCCAATCTCGAGTTACCGAGTTTGAAAGAATAAAATGAACGTATCCGATAAATGATTTGCCAAAAATAATGCATTACATATGTACTCAGAGGAGCGCGTTTGTAGAAATTCTTTGACAGAATGCCGGAAGGAAGACTTACGTACGACTTTCTATTGCACGAAAAATCAAACGGGCGCGAATCAACTCGACGACGTTTGGGGCGGTGTAGCCGTCGCCGCAGTCGACGTGGGTGTGATGGCCATCGTGGCCGACGTGGGTGTGAGCAGCGGGGTCTGCTGACCGCCGCCGTTACGCGCCGAGATCGGTGCCGGCGTTAGCGGACTGTTGATGCTGTTCGTCGACGTCGCCATGATGCGCTGGCGTACCTCACGGATCTTCAGCTGCAGCTGCGACTTGTTGCTGAATACGTCCTTGTGCTGGCTCTGGAACGTCGTGGTCGCTTGCTGGCTGGGGAAGTATGTCTTCTGTTCGTCGAACAACTGCATGACGAGTTTGCGCTTCATCTCCAGCATCTTGCGATGGCCTTTCTCCGGATCGCGGCCGGTGCCGGGAGTACGAGGTGTACGTGGCGAGCTTGCCTCACCCGTTTCAATGTATTCTGTTTTACAAAATTGAATAATGTAATGTTAGATATTTGTATCATCTTAACAATTCTCACATCAGCATTAACAAGTCGCAAAGATAGACACTAAATTCAGGTACGCGCAATAATACTAGACGTGTCATGGGACAAAATGGCACTAAGCCACTATGCATGTATTGATTAAAGTAACCAAAACTCTGATTACACTAATGGCACAAACAAATTTAGAAATGAATACATTTCTCACGAATTTCTATCAATTGTTTTCAATTTAGTTAACCCTTTATAAAATGTGATTAACATTTAGTGATCAAAAATGGCACCTGCCTTTAACGTTTTCAACATTGAACTCCGGTCCGAAGAAGACGGTACCCGTGGTACGACTGGCAGACGTGCTGGTGGCAGCGATGCCAGTCGCCGGCGTGCCAACGTCGGAGTCCTCGTCAAATGAGGAGCGATGGCTGTGGGGCAGCGGCCGCTTTTTGAAGTTGGGAAAGACCCGCGGGCTCGATGGCACTGATATGGCGCTGGGCGATTGGCAGTCTTCAGGCTTGAATTGCGGCAGCGAGGAGAACTTTTTCTTAAAGTTAACCGTTTCCAAAATCCTACAAAAAAGTAAATACACATTACATTAACATGTTCATTAATATATATTCACAAACATTCACTTTCAATAATGGTTTAAAGTTCGAAAACGAAAAAGACAAAACCAACTAATAAGTGTCAACAAAAACGCAACATACTTATCCATGCCATCCTCCTTATTCTTTTTAGAGCAAGCCTTTTTCGTTCTAGGTGAAGCAAGTGGTTCGTTTGGTGTAGTTGGCTCATCATTTTGAGGAACTGCGCTAGGCAATGCCTCATTGGGGTTCATTGAAGATGCTGTCGACGAGATAGTAGCTGCAGCAACTGCTGGAGATTTCAAAATTGTTAGTTTTTATTTTGATTGTTCGTCTTTTTGTTGTTTACAAACTGAAACCCACCCATAGATTGACGCCGTTGTAGTGGCGCCTTTCCAAGTTGAGCCGGTGTGGGTGCCAATTTAAATTCAGGCTCCTTCATTACTCCAATAGGTCCAGGAAGGACCAGAGATGTTATGTGCGGTGATGTAGGCACATCGTGTGGAGAGTGCAGTCCAGCTGGTTCATCTTTGATAGAATGTGCTATAGTAATTTAGTTATTGATATAATTATACGTCTCTCATAATTTAATTCTAACAATATGAAATTTTAACAGGTTGATGTCAATGTGTATCACTGATATTCTGTTAATTCTAATATTCTGTTCAAACACATTTTTTCATGAGTTCAAAAACATTTAAAGTTGTTAGAATTCCTATCTATTCTGTAATTTTTACAATTATTTCGCATTCGTTTCAGAAATTTCCACGTTACACATATTCTCATAAATATTAAGTTAGATTGGATAATATTAGAATTTAGTTAAAACTAACTTAAATGGATTAGTAGGAAGTGTAATAGATAGTTTTAGGTTAAATTGGAGTGAATTAAATTGCATTAGAATAGGATGATTTAAAATAGGTTAGGTGACTGGTATATGCCTTAATCGTTAAGCTATTTCTTAATTGTTTTAATTGCTTTATTAAAAGCTCTGCGAGAAATTAGGTTAACCTGTTCTCCGGGCCAAATGAATATTTCTTGATTTATGTTGCACCATGGAACGAATGATTCAAACCAAATTTACGGTTTTAAATTGAATGATGATAAAGACCTATTGATGATTTTAAATCTTTTAATTTATTTCAGGCATAAAAAATAAAAATATGAATTAAATTTTTCTCCGGGCGTGACATACTGACACGTTCCAGTGAAAGACCTCGCGCATGTTTATATGCTACGAAGTTAAACACGGAATTCCCCGATTAACATGTTAAGGTAAGCGTGAACTAATCTTTGGTTATGTTATGCTAAGCTAGCATTAATAATAATATTGTTAAGCTGGATTTGATTAAATTACCTTGCAATCCCGTTGAATTGGTTGAAACCTCAAATGTCTGTATATACTGAGATCGAGGTGGTAAATTAATTTGTATGGTAACAAACAGGTACGATTGGTTAGATTATTTTTGGTTAACGTAGAATAGGGTAATAGGTAGAATATGATACATTGCTCAATTAAATTAGTGTGTTGATCATACACGTATAACTAAATAAATAGAATGCGCGTACAATCCAATGTCAAAATTCCCACATCAACCTGTTAAAATCCACATTTGCCAAGTAATTAAAAGACTTTTGTAGACTAATCTTTACAAATAGTATAAAGACTGCAACTGCCAGCTGCAAAAGAATATTAAGAAAATTACATGTATTTAACATACCTTGTATATTATAAGAAAAAGCATTCGATACATCTGTCGGAGTGCTCGTAAGCATAGCACTCTCCAGTCCCGAAGATTCATTCATGTTCCTCTCTGAGGCACTTCCGCGACTCCCACCCTGACTGACAATCACCGACTGCATTGTGGGCATCGCTATCGTCCCAGACGTTGCCGAATGCACTACGGTTGCGTTACCAGTGGTAACTATAGTCGGCGTGCCAGGTAGCGCCGTCGATGGTACCACTTCAGCGATCTTAAACTGCTGCGGCACACATACGTATTTAAAGGAATGATCCGATGCCGATGTGGCGACAACGACGACCTGTTGCTGGCGCTCAGCCTCACTGCCTGTCAAACAAAGGGCTGTCCCCTGCATATTGCTACCAGGCGGATTCATGAAGGTAAATCTAAGTGGTTTCGCCTGCGTTTGTATGTACGTCGCAGGAGCCTGTTGTAACGAAGACGTGCTCATGTGGATAACGTTCGACGTCTTCACCGTCGCTGGATTGAGTATGGTTACAGTAGCGGTGCCCGTTGGCGTCGAAGGCATAGTACCCGGAGGCGTACGCATCACCGTCGGCGATGGCGGCTCTGACTTGATACTATGAATCGAATTAGGCGTCTGAACTTTGATATTCAACGCATACGTGTTCCAATTATTGCTATCACCACCCGCTGCGTCGGCTTTCTGTTCAGCTTTGATGGTTTTAGGCGATGCAAAGGCGCCTCCTGTCGGTTGAAAACCGCTCACACCTGTTGGGTTTACCGGCGAATGGATGGGGAAACTAAGTACGGTTGTCGTTGGCACTGGAGAAAATTTGGACGTGATTTCCGAGGAGGGAAGGCGGGCTTTAATCGGCTTAGGTTTAAGCGTCACGTCGCCGGGACTCGGGCCTGGACTGTAACGCTGCTGTTGGTTCATGTTTTTCGCTGTGGACGCGGCCGTTGTTGATGTTGCTGTCGCTGTCATTGACGTCGAAGAAGACGTGTCGTTCGTGTTATTCACGTCGTGTTCACTGTGCTCGGAGTCCGAGTCTGTCACCTTTTCCTTACACTTTAGATCCACCTCCGGAGGTGCATCCTCGCAAATCACCATTTGGTCGTCGTCGGAAGCGTCCCCGTTGTCCTCGGCGACGAAGGGTCGTGCAGTACTAACTCCACCGCCAGTCGCCGCTGGCGAATGTGCACTTGGACTAATGGGCACATCGCTCGTATCCATACCGTCGCCGGTCGAATTGAGCTTGCTACGACCAGAACTCGTCGAAGATTTTCGACGATCTTTATTGCACCACTTCCACTGCGGATGCGCCTTAAAATGTGCTTCTTTCACATCCGATGCCAGATCGTGATACTGCTTCTTCTTTTCCGCGTCCAAAGCATACCACCATTCGCCTAATATCTTTGATACAGTGCGATTGTCTTGATTTGGGTATTGTTTGTGAACGTCGGCGCGATGTCGTTTCGAAAAAATCATGAAGGCGTTCATTGGTCTACGTATTCTTTCTTTACCCTATTAAATAATATAATAACTTCAATGTGGCAAAGTATTTCAATATTTCAATGATTCGAACTTATGCTAATAGAGGGCATTGAGGGCGTTTTCTATACTTTCGATACAAAAATATATATATATCGATATTTTTTTTACTTTGTAAACTTACCAAACCTTACCTAATATAGCCTTACGTGTCCATATCTAAACATAATCTATCAAATTCTACTTAATTCAACATTACTTAGTAATCTTACCGAACCTTATCTAATCTATCATAATCAAATATATGGAATTGACGGAAATTTCAGATTATCGATATATTACTACAATAAGATAAAATACAATTAAATGAACTTACCTTGTGCAGAGCACTAAGCGACTGCGTACGTCTCTTATTACCCCCGGTTGTATTGACGTTGTTCTCATTCGGCGTCTCGGGCGTCTCCACCTCGAAAACATCATCGTCGTCGTCGGCCGCCGCTGGCAGTGCCTCCGCTTCCGCGTCCTCACCATGCGAATCATGGTGGGTGCGCTCCGGTTTGGCCGCGCTGTTGTGCAGCGGCGGCGGGCCAACGCTGGTCGTGGTGATCGAGATCGGCGGTGCCGACAGCGGTGGCGATAGTTCTGAGAGCGGAGGCGACACGTTTCCCGACGGCGTCGTTGTGAGCACCGGCACCAGCCGATGCCAGGGTATCACGAGCGTGGATGGCGCGTGCGGTTGCTGCTGCGCGGTTGGAATAGCAATGGGTGAATGCTGCGATGGCGGCGGTTGTTGCTGCTGGTGGGCGTGCATGTGAGCTGACACATGCTGTTGCTGCACAATTGGCTGCTGAATAATTGACTTCTCGTGGTTATTGTTCAAGTGATTACTGTGGTGGTGATTCGAATTAATGTGATGTTCGGCGACAGGTGCTGGTGCCACCGAGTTCGTCACGATGTGGTTCTTCTGCACGTGCAAGCCAATGGCACCCGACGTGATGCGTTTCACTACTGACGGTTGCACGCCGGTAACGGCGGGCAGCACGGGTACCAGATTCGTCGGGCTAGGTCGCACGATCACCGGCAGCAGAGCGCCACCACGTGGTGAATGCTGGTTATTTTTGATGGTTTGTCGGTCAATATTATGTAAAATCTTCAAAATACACATAAAAACATATGAATATAAAGTATACTTCTTACTTACATTATTTATACTTACAGGTTGAGTCGTATAAATTGATATCACCGGCGGTTTCTGACTATCCTGCTTGAGCTTATCATTTACCAAATCACCTTTGATTACCATCGCCTGGGCATTTTCCTGGCTCGGCGGCAGTTGGCAGTACACAAGTCCAGGCGGTTTCACCTCCACGTTGTTCATATCATTAACGTGCTGCTGATTCGTCAGCACTGTCGGGAGAATTACACCGGGTTGTTCGGCGCTCGTCGACGTATAGGAGGGCGAGATGCGTATCACGCTGTTATTTTGCACTGGTCGGACTAATTCCGGTCTAGAACCATAAAAATAAATTTATTTCATTACCCTTCAAATTTGGGGTTTCTCTAAACAAATAGGGAGACATAGGGAATACTAATTACACATTATACAAACGGAATTTAAAATCCTGAATGAAGGGAAGGAGCAAAATTTATGAGTTTTCCATTCGGGAAAAAAGGTAATTGTTGTGGTTTTAAGGGAAACTATTTCGAATGTTGGTTGGATCGGGTTGAAACGTGTATGTGTTTGCAAAATGCAAAACACGTATTTTATAGTCTATCATAACGTAAGGTTCAATAACCATAAATGTTTGATAACATATTCAATATTTTTTATTAAAAATTTTAAAGGAGTCTCCAAAATAACTACTAAAACGGTTATCATTGGCGTTTCTCTAGAAAAAATCTGAACCAAAACGAAACCAAGAAAATCACTAAAATAGATTCAACAATCTTATTCTTATTATGCAAAAGAAAGAAAGCTAACAGTAGAAGAAAAAATCCTATGGCAACTAGATAATTAGGTATTCAATAACCATATATGTCCAGATTGCGTTATGTTCGATAACTATTGAACAAAAGATCCCGGGTTCTATTCCCTGCGATTGTAGAGCAAAATGAATTCTTCTTCTTATCATAGTACTAGTCTGTCTATTAGTTATCAATAGTATGACTAATTACATTGGAAAATAATTGAATAGAGCCAATACGACTGTAGAAGTCGATGCTCGGTAAATCAAACAAGAAAAACACATTCTTTCAAGTTCTTCGGTTGAGTGATATTTTGGTTACCTATTTCAAAAACCCTTTCGGTTTTAACTTCGTCATATCTTGGAATTTTCATTTCAAACTTGAATCAGGCATTTTTAAGATAACAAATTTTAAGAAAAAAGATTTTTTACAAATAATATACATACCTTATTACAGTTTGTTGATGATAAACCGGTTGAATATTACATCCAGGTGGACCAGGCGACACACGTTTCAACCCCTGCTGGTAGCTGGTAATCGGCATGAAAACATTATTCCGCGAACCGACCGTGAGCGGCGATTGCATCGTCAACGGTGATGAGCCTTGGCCATTTGGTGAAAAGACTGGCGTGTCGGAGCGTGAACCCGCCATCGACGCTAAAAACAATTTCAAAATAAACAAATTGAATCCAACAACAAACAATTAATAAGATGACAAAAGGATATGATCACATGCACTCAGTAAAGTGGAAAGTTCCACGGAGTAAGAAGTTCTTTCCCTTTATCTTTCATTCTCTATTTCTTTCCTACCATAATACCAATAGAGCTCCCGATTTCTTTGCTCCATCTTCAAATACTCCAAAGTCGCGAGGAAGTCATTGTATTCCATCTTCGTACTGCAAATTTGCATGCAAACTGATTGTCCCAACGCGCTCAAAGTTATCGAAGCGCAAAAACGCTGCTCATTACACGGTGATCTAGTTAATTAATACAATTACGAGCGTGCTAGGCAGGAAGCCAATGGTACTCGCAATAATCGTGAAATTTTACCACGACGCGGTACATTAAAAATATTATATTAAAAAAAAGTATGTACGTGTTATGCGTCCGCGTGGTGTTAACTGAACCAAGTGCGAATTGTCATATCGGGGCCGCATCATATCATGTTTGCAAATGTGTAACGCGCGCGTATACACATATATAAATGCGGCAGCGTTATTTTTCAATGCGGTTTCAATGTCAAGTAGATAATTCGCGTGACGAAAAATAAAGTAAAAACTATAGGTACCTTCCACGAGACCGAGAATCCGAAATAAGATGATTCATATATTTGCGATATTTACCTCACTAGCTATACGCCATATAATTCTTTAAATAAAATAAGTAACAAATAACATAAAAATAACATAACATAACAAAGTAAATCATAAGATATACATATTTATAAAGTTAGATCCTAAGGAAGATACTAAGAAAATATTCGAAACGAACTAGAGAGAAATAACAAAATTAAAATTATACAAAATTAAAAAGCAGTATAGGTATCTGAACGAAAACTAATTGTAGATCTGAAATAACCATAGGTGGCAATTTTTGTATGATTATTGAGCTTGCACGAATAATATAATTTGTCCTCGACTAATTCTGCGATCGTAATATCTCATTGTCACTACAGTTATCCTTGCCATCAGTGGATATATTTTGCCCGATTAGTTAGAATTGTAAGGATACCAGCTTGATTACATGGTATTCGTGCGAATTTTCGTGTAGATTTCAATATATTGGTGACTATATTTTACTATAATTATTAAAAGTTGAAGGGCTATCATAATGTTTGCTTGGTACTTAGGTCCTTAAGAATAACCATAGGTGTATATTTTAGAATATGATTAATTAATACATACCAAAGAATCTCTCGTTTATTGTCGATAACGCGATATATCGATTTTGTTTGGTATTCGGAATAATAACTTTATTTGGAATAATAATAGGTGACAGTTCTTGATTATGTGTGTCAAAAATGAATCGGTACCGATTATTCTGGTCGACACTTATCGATAATTCAGTTCAATACTTACAGTTTTTCTCTGGTATCGATAATTATTGAAATATATGTAGCTCAATGCAGTGATGCTCATAACGGCATCAGCAATTTCGATAGGACCTCGAAAAAAAGACGGGGATTCCCCTTGGCGCAAATTTAACCCACGTCTCAGACGTGAGGGGATATTGACGCTTGCCTTTTCATCGTTGCAGAACGATTGCAGAACGTTAAAGAACGATTTATAAAATCTACAAAATGATGGCGCGACGGGCATTTTCCATACTTTGGATACTAAAAACTATCGATACTAAAAACTATCGATACTTTCTATGCTCAAATCTATCGATACTTTCCTGAATAATTACTAACGACACTTTTCTTGGTTAGTTTAGTATCGATATCTTCAAGTTTTGATATATTAAGTACCGGAAAGTATCGACACTTTCCGAAAGTTTGACACCCCATTCTTGCCCTATATTTTAAAATTATTTTCTCCGTTTATCTACAGAAGTGCATAAAATTTACGTATACAACATTCGAGATCATTAGCAGCTATTCCTCAAGATGATTATTGAGCATTGTACCAACAAAGGATAATGAAGAAAAACTTCCAAAGTTTTAACAATGCTTGTGAAATAGAGCTGCTGAAATATACAAATGTTTGATATACGTACCCAGCATACCGGCCACCTCCGTCTCATCTTGATTGTAACGTGCCGACGATTGATGACGCTCGCTGCGGTTTGGCGATGTCTCAGAGTCGCGACTGGTGTCTTCGCCATCGTTGTTACTACCGGCACGAGACATGTGTCCGCCAAGGCTGGCGGCACTCGGCCGCATAGCACTACCCTTTTGACTAAGATGTCGTGAGCAAAACCCACGCCGTTGCGACTCCTTCACGCAGTCGCTGTTCGAGCATAGCCGCCGCCACTGCTTGCCATTGTACTTCTTGCGTATACCATTCGGATTCGTGACGACATCGCCCTTCTTGTATTTATGAGGCGTCGCTGCCTGACTGCGCGGCGTCGTCGGCTGCGAGCGCTGCGTTATGCTACTGCTGGAGCTGGTGCGGCTCTGCATACTGCTGCTCCGCTTGCTGCTACCGGAGTGGCCCAGTTTATCGCCATCGGCGGGGAAGTTGATGTCCTCGCGGCGCAGTTCATCGTCGCTCTCGCCGTAGTCGTCGTACGGACGCATGACGCCGTTCGACTGTGGCGGCGGTGTTCCCAGTGAGACAGGCGTATTAAGTTGCAGTACCTGCGGCGGCGATAGGCCGTAATCGCTGCTCGGCTGACCAGGCGGTGGAACATCGGCGATAACGCATGTGTATCCGCCAGTGGCAGCGAGCACCGCCGCTGTCGGCTCCATGCTCTCCAGCTCATCGCGCCAAGGTGCGCGCAGCAGCCGCAAGTCGGCCCGCTTCACCATCGTGCGATCTCCGTGACCGGGTATGCGCACTGTGTAGAAGGCGCGTCGCTGTTCGCAGTGCGTGATGAATCGCACGATGCCCTCGATGAAGACGGAGCCTTCGGCGCGCAAGCACACGCACGTGCCGATCTCTACCTGATTCGCCTGTGGGGCGGCATCGCTGATGATGTCTGTACGGTCGGCGCGCAGCACCGCGTACGATTCTTCTCCACCTCCATCTAATCTAACAGTCACCTGCACATAAGAAAATACAAACAATATAGCAACGACAAGTATGGACATATTACACCCTCGCAGTTACATTCATATGATTAATATTATTATTACAAAAAAAAACATATTAGAGCTTTTGAGATCTACTTACACGATTACCAATAGCCGCGTGAATCACCCCAGGATAGTACGAATTGTCGCGCCTGGCGAGCACACGGTGATTCACCCATTCTTCGAGATCAATTTCAGTCTGTTTGTGTGCAATTTCCTCGTCCCCTCCGCGTCGCGTCTTGCCGGCCGGCGGCAATGACGTCGTCAGCGTCTGCTGACAAGAGTAGTCCACGGCATGCGCCTGCGGCGCGGGCCGACCATGCACAGCAGTGCCGTGCACGATCGAGGACACGGCATTGTGCGGCTGGTGCACAACCTGTCTATGTGGTGGCGGTGGTGGCTGGTGGTGTGGTTGCTCCGGTGGCGTCAACAGGTGCTGCGGTTGATGATGGTGGTGATGTTGGTGCGGCAACGCCGGCGGCGGCTGATGTTGCAGCGGCTGTGGATGATGTTGCTGATGATGGTGATGGTGGTGATGGTGTTGTTCTTGCGCCTGCTGATGGTGCTGGTCCTGTTCGAGTTCGGACGGATCGAACTTCCGCTTCTTGGGCAGCTTACACACCACCATATCTCTATTCGACATTGTCCGAACGACGGCTACCACAAAGCAGAGGTCGTGCGTGAACTGCTCGCTACTAAGACGAGATGCCACTACTGCACATGCTATTACAACTCATTGTTGATTCCTGCGTACTGCATCAGTCTTCCAATTCGTATCTTCCATCCTGCATACGCACAGATGGCAAACCTGCAAACACGGCATCTTTTCAGTATTCAATATTCCACTTTAATATTGATATTTCAAAATAATCAGTAGTCCAAAGTTTATTATCAAAATAAAAATCCTTTTGTATATTGATAATAAACTTTGTCTAGCAAATTATCAATGGTTTAAACTAGTGAGTTGTTGTAAAGTTGTATCCTTATCAGCAATTTATACACGCGTAGGTGATTTCGTGAAAGTGTCCTTTGTTGTCCACAAAATATTGCTATTCAGTAATTAGAGATAGCCACATAGTGATTGTTTAACTAAAAATAGATAATGATATCATTTTGTAGCAGCTAGCACTTAAAAGAACTCTATTGGGTTTAAAAATTTAAAATTCACGCACGCGTTTCACATGACGGTCCAGAATCATGTGAAGGAGCGCGACCTAACAAGAAGGACAGCGGCTGTCATGGAAGAGCCTGATACGGGCAATCCACGGAATCTGGATGAGAGATGGCGTCACTGTGTAATGGAGCACCACGTATTTGATGAGCTAGGCCTAGGCATGTCAAAAAAGAATCGATAATTACCGCTACTTAGGTATCGTTAAGTGTCGATAACATCGATACCCAACGATTTGATGTGAAGTATCTACACTTTCATTCGATTATTTGGTTTCGATACTAGTCAATTTCGATTCTTTCGGTAGCAAAAAATATCGACCAAAATAGATACGTTTTTGAGATCCCTAGGTCGAACACGTACACATGATTCTAGATCTCATATACACGCGTAGTACATGTTGCCGTTTAGATATCGAACCATTCACCGATCTTTTTAGTGACACCTCGAATAACTTTGATTCAATAACGTGAATTCAGAACGGATAATTACCGAATACTATATCAATATTGCTCATCAATCAAGCAATTACAAAGAGTCGCGCGTTTCAAGCAACTTCAAATAGAATTAGTACACGTAAAAACAAAGATTACTATTTACAAATGAATAAATAATAATATGTAGGACTTCCCATTACAGCACCCATTTACAAGCATCTAAAATTTCTAACAGTTTCAAACAACTTCTTGATTTTCATAAAACTGTTTCCAAATATAAATGTACACAAACATATAAGCCAAGAAATACAACTCTATGTACAATAAACCTCGAAAGTTTCATGCTTGGGCGCGTAAAAAAGCATGCAAGTGGTATCGAATCAAAAAGTAAATAATTAACTGATAACTGCCTAAACAAATAACAGTTTCATTGTGCAATACGCCATCACTGATCTACCTTGATACATTTTTTGTTAAGCCAGTGATTAGCATTTGCTATACCAAATTCGAGGTAAGAAGTAAGTCAAATAACAAAAATCGTACTGCTTATTTTCAAACTTGTAAATAATTTCGTATAATTGCCTGCCAAGAGACAGTAGAAAGTCCCCGAAAGTCTACGCAAAGTTTGCAAACATCAGTCGTATCAGATGGCTTGTCAACAACAACTTACTACAAACCACGCACTCCCTCTAATCGTTTATACGCATACAGCCCTGATAACGTCGCGTCTCACAATTAAATACGAAAAGCCACAACGCACGGCGGATGGCAATTGCATATGTGTATGTATACAGACAACGAGTGCAATTGAAATTAAACGTCAGTGCACGTACACGCGAGAGCGCTACAACCGTTGACGACACACACCACACCAATCAACCGAACGGTGACTCAAAAACTCGTTCATACGCGCGAGCGTAGAACAACGCGTATGAACGTGCATGAGAACAGAGGATTATCAAACGCGCTCAGTAACGCCAACGCACCTCAGACTTACCACAATCAAATTGTCAGTAAAATCCACGTGTAGTGTTGGGGTGCTATAATAACTAGGAGAAAAACTATCCAAGCACACGGAACGCAACAGTCAACAGTATCACAGCCGAAACAGTCTCTGCGAGCAGCAGTGCTGCCCACGAGTCCCACCGCAAGACTGAGCCTGACTTGGTATTACCGAGCCTCACTCAGTTATGCCAGGCGTGTATTACTGAGTAATAGCACCGCGCGGGGCTAGGCGGCGGGGTTTTTACTATGCGCGCTTACTACGACCCGATGGAGGATATACACACTCTCGCACACACCACAGCGTATTCTGAGAACAAAAAGCCTGGCGCACTCGCTCTCGCTTAACGCCAGCCGAACTGACTGCGCACTGTGCGCGTCTCCGCGATTTAAGTCCAACCGCTGATCTACTACGCGACGATTACGCGCAAAATGCATTTCCCGGAATTAAGCGTTTGGCGATCATTTCATACGGCACGGGATGATTTCATGCGACAATGCGTATGTTGATCAATGACTTGCGTTTACCTCGTCTTCGGCGGCCCGAATGTAACATGCCATTCCACACATAAGTGCCTTTTCATATAGAACGCGATGCGAATTGCCTGATTAAGTAGTCAGGCAAAATTTAGTCTTCTAACCGAGACCCGTTTGGAGACCCAATGGAACTTCATGGGACTCTGCTTTTTCTTATCAACGTATTGTCCCCAATGGTCTGACATTTCTTCACTCTTGTTGAATCACCCACATGTTCACACGCTTATTCAGATTGCAATGCTTAGGAGTTAAGTTAGCTCACACAGAGAATGCCTAATCGATAAATAGAAGGTACAATATCGATATTTTGATTTCGATAATTGAAAATTTCGATCATTTCTTGACAAGTTACCGAACTAAAAGCCATTTTAAGGAGTAGCTCCCGGAGGTTTGTGGCCCTGCAGGAACAAGCGATATTAGGTAATTCTAATAATTTCGACTTCAATATCGATATTTGATAATTATTATACCGAAAATTGAAAATATCTAAAAAAGAAATATCGATATTTCGTCAGCAACCTACTTGTCTAACTGTAGAAGATAAGTGGCGCTCGCAACATAATTTGACGAGAGCTATTCTTCTAAATTATTTTAAGAGGTTTATATGTAATAGTGATTAGATTGCGATTCTAACTTTTGTTGAAATATCGAATGCTGGTCCTGGGTACAGATCTAATTTCCTCTATGAAGAAACACTCCGTTCTGAATCTAGTAATTCAGAACAAGGTCCTTCTGCTCATTCAGAGTCTCTATTCTTGGGTGATAATGTTTGCAGAACTATTCTTTCCTTCTTCTTTTTCATATAACCTAGCCTGTTTATCTTCGGTTCTAATTGTCTTCTGATGTTGAGGCCCACCTGCTTTTCCATGCTTAGCAGGTCTCCTCTCCTTCTTCTTCCCCTTTCTGGCAAGTTGTATATTTTTGATAGCCGATGGTCGGGCATTCGTTCTAAGCTCGCCAAGTTCTCATCTCCCTACCGTTTAGCATCTATTTGGTTCTTTGTGTTTCGGGTCTAGTTTCTATCCCGTAGGTTATCAATAGGCTTATACTGGTACTTCAATTTCATTACTTACAACGGGTTCCCTGGTCCAATATTCATAATTGCTTGAATTCCTGTAACTGTCAGGCCATAAGTATTACAACCTGACACCGTAATCATAGTCTTTTCCTACTTGATACAGACCCCATTAAAATGCTTCCTCAAATGATCCTCAAGATCCTCAAATGATTCCTTACATTGCCACACATCGCATTATATATAGAACATGCCTAAGCTTCCACACGCACTGCGAGAGCGAACGAGCGCCCACATCGCGTCGCCGAATCCGTCGCAACAAGTTTGAAACACCAACAAATAGCTCGCGATCCGCGCACAACAATCCTCCACACCACAACACACGTCTCCTTCCTCCATGGGCAAAACGCTGCAAGAGTGTATGCGTGCATGCATGCCACAGCACATACGAAATGTGTGTACACATACAACACGCCAACAGGTTCTTGAGAGGCGACACGGGCTATCGCAGGACCGGATTCAGAACGAATGTTGACCGCACGGTTAAACCGGTAGTCAAGGGTGAGTCCTACGTTTCTACGTTTACCACTTGCAGCTAGCTAGCTAATCGCCGGCAATTATTTTAATTGCAATCATTTGAACGTCCTTAATGTGCAACTTTAACAGTTTGTTATGCAAGCTTCGAGTTATGTCTATACACACAAATCGATGATAACAAACTTAATGATTTTCATTGGTTTAATATTGAATTTAATGAATTTAACTGGAACTGCAATATAACAATTGTCATACTTGAATGGTTCGTTTTTATATACAGTACATCTATACCCATTATTTCCGAGTAATTGTAAGGTAAATAATTAGTAGTACCTCATGGTTAATATATTTAATTATTGCTACCAAGTTTCATTGTAGCTTTGGTTATTTCACATTTGCTACATCGCGGTTCTCAATTTTTTGAAACATTTCTTCGTTGGTATAAAATAATGTTTTAGAGTATGCGGACCCCACATAATACAATTAGGACTTAAGATGAATATGTCCAAAAAAACCCCAGGCGATATTGAAGAAATTTGTTATAAGAGGGATCCACCTCCTTCCATTTTCGCGGACCCCACTTTGAGAACCATTGCGCTAAATCATAGATAAATAATGGTAATATATCTGTGTAACACTGAAGAATGACAGGTTATAATCGTAAGCATACTGATATATTCCATTGTTCATTTCGGTTAGCAACATTATCAGCAATCATTGAATATTACTTTCATTAATTATGTCTTATTCGAAGCAATTCGTTATGGGAACTGATATTATGGGAAGGAAATAAATGGAAAATCAAACAAAGTTGCTACACGATCAATATTCCAGAACATTGAATATATTCTAAACTACTTATCGGATAAGCAGTTCGAAACTAGAACCTTAGAGGAGTCTCGAATTATTAAGAGGTAAAAAAATTTAAATTTCAAGAAATTACGAAGTTTTAACAGAAACATTAGTTACTGATTGATTCATTTATTAAGAAATTTTCAAATGAGTTTTTCTCAAAGTCATGTTTTTCAAATAGATAACACAAATATCTCGAAAACCTCTCATCCGATGGCCTTGAAGTTATATGTGATTATTGCAAACATAATTATCTAGTCTGTCTTTGGTTGTTTTTTTATTGTTAGTTTTTTTTGACATAATAAGAAATAATTATCCTCGAAAATCGCGAACAAAGGGTAGAACCTCAGATTTGCTTGAAAATTTTTGAACATGTAGTACCTAAGTGAAATAATATCTGTTTACGGGATTTTTTGCCGTTTTGAGCCGGTTGCACATAAACAATTCAGTTTTGTTACAAATTTAATGTTATCTATTGCTTTAAGAGCAATCTATATATCGGCTTATTGGCGCAGTGGTCAGGGCCTTAGTCTATCGGCCTTAAAGTTGCGGGTTTAAATTTTTCCAACGAACTTTTTTTTATTAAAAAAAATTACATATATATGAAGTTAGATATGCATAAACCTGCTTTTTCAAAGTATCAGCTACAAAACATATCTCATTCACGACATATCTCTTTTACTGATATACTGGGGTATATCCCGGAGGGACATTACATTACATTAGGGCATTACAAACTATAATTTAAGTATTAGCACATAACCTAAAACTATATGTATGAAATGCTTTCCAAATGCATCGAAATGAGCAGAGTATTACCACATTTCAAAACGCGTGTAAACATTGCGAGCATGAAACACCTAAAAATAGCCCAAAAAACAGATGTGGTAATCACACCACGTTTGTATATCATGCCTAAAGTGCACGCCATTGAAGATGTCGACCTAGTCATTAAGTCGCCAAATGCGCAGGCGTAGTAGCGCATATGATCAGCTGCATGCAGCCATGCGTACAGTTGTACAAAACAGATGAAACAAAACGCGATTATCAGCTGCTTATAATGAGCAAGCTCCGACCGACTGGTAGCGTCAACACCGACTGGATAAATAAATTGCTGCAACTTGACCCCCTCGCCCGGCGCGCTCCAGCGTACGTCTAGCTTTACATAACAAAAGATAATTTGCAAAATATATATCGCTCTAGTAATAACTATCGCTGGCGCGTTTTTCGCTGAACAAAGCACAAATGCGCCGCGTTCACTGCTGGCCCCGGCCACCGAAAGCGTTACCTAATACCCATTTGAAGTGCGTTGCGCTTGTTTACTACGGCGAATTTTGCTTAGTACGCATCTGCAAAACGTACAAAAGCTACAAGCGGCTGTGCGGCCGCAGAGAAGAATATGACTGGGCGAGTCGTGGTCACAATGAAAACCAGCGATGGGCTGAGTGACTGAAAGAGAGAGTGAGAGGCACCACGGCTGATCGTGAGTGTGTGCACGTTTGGTGCGGCGCATAAACCGAAAAAGGTGTGCGTTTGTGTGGCACACACTTGCTGGGCTACAAGCAGGTAGACCGACCGGTCGAACGGCGGTGTTTGGCTACTACTAGCCTAGCCACATTGTTGCTGGCGGATTGGTGTGGTGGCCGGACCCATTACACTACGATTGTTCAGTTGAAGTGTCCGAGCTGCAGACGCTTAGGTCAGCTTAACTTCGAGGACGTGATAAACGCACGCTTTCTGTTATGCACTTGATTACATGCAATACCCACTTGAAGCGAATTATTCTACGAACGACGGCAATGGATGTGCATTCAAGTATTTATAGGTAGCGAGTGTGAAGCACACACAGGGGGGGGGAACCATCAGGCAAATGATTCGGAATTTTTGGAGAGTTATCCATATTCGAGGGGTGAGAAAGTAAAGTCATGGGATTAAGTTGATTCAGAAAATGGATTTAAGAGAAGGTGAAGAACATTTTGAAAGACAATATATTATATTTCTAAAGCGATTTTTTTGGAAAATGGTTCATTCAGAAAATAAATGGAACTATGTATTGATATACAGTATTTCTGTATACTACATTTTATATGATATACATCCCCGAGATTTACCACACATCTCGAATTTATAAACCAATAGGAATAATTATAATGAATCCCCAAAATTCACTAAAACTTGCGTTGTAATTTTTCCAGTAACAGAGGAATATATATAAGTTCAAAAAATTAAGTCAGTTTAAAATAAAATTTCATGAAAAATGCACCTAAATTGTCAGACTTACTTCTTATTTTTTCGTTGGGATAAAATTCTCTAACACCCTTGAAATTATATGCCACACTTTATACTCGGTGGTATTAAAATTGTAATAAGTGCATACAAAATATCTCAATTAATATATATAATAATTAGTAGTAGAAGTAGACAACCTTTATTGGCACATTACTTTCCCCACCCTTCCATTACATACATTCATTATAATAAATAACAAGTAAAACTTAATATACTAAATACTATCAAACAAAAATTGATTAAATAAATACCATTTCAACAAAAAATAATCAAACCCGCTAAACTTCT
>JAODAC010017739.1:0-20699 GCA_027575185.1 Mimaenictus wilsoni | reverse complement strand
ACTGTAGTTAAGCTTTTGTTAAGTAGGAATACAGAACCACATACTATATTAACTTGTATATATTGTATCCATGTTATACATTTGTAAAAATCTTTAATAAATTGTTAAATTGCAAATTGCAAAATTGCGTCTGACTACGGATCAGAAGATTCCAGATTCGAATCCTGGCAGGATCGTCGGCTATTATCTTATTTCTTTTATTTTTAGTTATATTATTACATTATCTATATAAACCACAACCACCACGTCATTTAATAGATCTATTCTTCTTGTTCGCGATAATGCGCTGGTTTAGGCAGTTTTGAACCTCGTTTGGCCTTATGAAGTAAACTGGTGAATGTGAATTGAATTTAGGCAGCGTAAAGCACAATCTAACAATATGTTTTTTTTTCTTTCAAAATGTATGAATTGTTTTAGCTTTAAAGATAGGCGATTTTTATTCGTGTTCTTTTTAATTTAACCCTTTGCCTGATTTAACGTTTAGCTTTTTTGCTTAAGTTTGCACAATTATAATAAGTTTCCTATGCCTAGCCAGAGTCCAATCTTCCTTCTTTGTCATATTGCTACATTTTGTCTCTTGCCATATAAAAGTAAGGTATAAAAATTCATAAAAGACAATTGACGCGCATTGCGCGCTCAAGGGCTAGCACATAGTGTTTAATGCTTAAGTCAGCAAATAATTAATGAACGGAGCGCAGTCGCGCCTTGGGTGTGGATGAGATAGGATCGTGTTTTTGTGAATATAATTCACATATATGTGCGATAATACTATAAGCCTATTGTCTTACAATCAGTCTTAAAACCTCATTATGAAAATAAAGATTACAGAACGTGAATATATTTAGTTTAACTACAGTCGTGTGGACAGAAGCGCACTCTTTATTTTCTTATATTTAACATCACTTAACTTAACTGTATAACTTACTTAACTATACATTTTGTATCTTTAATTATTAGTTAACAAATGTTACTTAAAACTTTTTTATATTTATTATTTCTTAACTTTTGGTAGTTTTACAAAACTATTTTAACTTAAAATTAGTTTGTTAAAAAACTTTATTCTCCTAAACTTTCTTACAATTGGATTATTTAAGTTTCCTCAACATTTTATTTAAATTGACTTAACATTACTTAGCTATTACACTTGTTCGTTTTTTTTTCTCATGATGTCTTACAGCCACAGAACATCGCATCGCGAAATAATAATTTTCGAGCATAAATTAATAAAGCGCAATGATTAGCGGTTATTAATATCGAGTTATGGCGCCATTCGAATGTCGTAAAGTGCGCCTGGCGGTGCGATTCGTACCCAACCAAACCCATTCAACCCATCAGGGGTTTTAATGAAATCCTGCAGCGATTGAAAGCCAGCACAACAGCCACGCATCCATCGCCTTCGCTTCCATCCGACGCTCCATGTCAGACAGAAAATAAAACGCGAGCAGAAAATAAGCAGCCACACACGTATAGCGTTGAATTAACATCGCAATCACTTACAATTACGACGCGTGCGTGGCAGGTTATCACATCACCTATTTGTCGATTTACACCTTATTCACCCATTATTCAGACGTATAATACATTTACTAAGTGCACGAAACCGAAGAGAAAATGATTTAAACCTCATACCATACAGTGATCGTTTTTGCCTACATGTAGCTATGTGGAGAGAAACAGTGATAGGTGATAGAAAGGCAAAAATGCATTACGCTAAACGCCGATTGGAAAAATCTACATTTCCTCGATGTTGTATACTTTGGTACAATAGTACCAATCATAAATCACATTTGATGATTGAATACGTGTTGAATTGAGCGTTCGCTGCGAGCAACGGGGCAACCCGGCAATGACACATGTATGTGCATTTATTGCATTCAGCCCGAACTATTCGTTTGGACGTTCATATTTTAACAGCCACGCGACACGGTTGGCAAAGCGATGAAACAGGGGAAAAAAGCAGCGCGCCCAAGGCCCGAGACAGGAATGAAAAAAAAAACTGCACAGTGCGACAGCATAGTTAGGAATAATAAAATAGAAAACCGCCCGATCGGGACGCGTGTGTGATTGATTGAGTGATTGACGAGCTATCTTTGTAATTACCTTTGGGAACAATAGCAAATATAGTCGCTCAGCTCCGTTTTGTTCTGTTGCCAGGCCTCGAATCAAAATGCAAATTAAAATTAATGAAATTCTGATTGCATGCCATGGGAAATTATCGTTAGCTCTTTTAAAGTGATTGCCAAAGAAAGTATTTGCTCATACCACCCTTGCCATAACATCCACCCGTATAACCTCACTTCATTACTCAATTTGTGTCATTTATTTATATGTTACATTTTCACCTAATGTTGCCTTATTTTTCACGTTTTATTTTTTAATAATCAGTTTTTAGGATATTTGAATTTGTTTTATGTCGTGGAAATTGGAAATCTGTCAGCGACAATATTTGGCATAATTGAAAGCGAATCTAGCTCGTGGCTTTACGACGACAAATAGTCAGGGGTAGAAAATTAAATATTTTAAATCATATTTAATTACATTTGCCCGATCTCTGTACCTCCGACTAGGCATGTCAAGGGTACCCGATAATTCCGGGTTACTCGGTTTTACGCCTTGCCAGTTTCGGGTTAAATCGGGCTTTTACTTTCAAGAGTTTAACTCGGATTTTCGTATAAGTGTCGGTTTCTATACCAGAATCAGCTGATCTTGAAAGTATCGGGTTCCAATAACAGACGCGGTTGCGTCCCATTATTGGTTGATGCTGACCGGTCTGTTTCTTGAACCGGAATCGACGCGATAGCTGCAAAATCGACAACCTAAGTCAACTATACGCAAACAATAAAAGCTACAAACTCACAGCTCTAGAGGCAATTTACATAAAGCGAGCTATTGCTAAAAACCCAGGTCTTGTCCTCAATGATAAAACTGACCTGCTGGTCAACTCCCCACAAACGCGCCTACACTCACCAACAAATACTGTATAATTTCTTGCGAATTACGAAACTAGAATTTGTACTCTACTATTAATAAAACTTGTAAAACATTTCAACATCGTGTGTGATAACTCCAAACTATTTAATTAAGATAAGCGCACATAACATAATGCAAAAGAGCACAAAATCAAGAGAAAAAGTACATGTAGGCAAGTATACCCAAGCGCATATAGCCAAAGCTATCATCTCAAGAGTATAATTCAAAAATAAACTATACTACGATATAACGTGATTGCCAGGGGAAAAAGGGGAAGTGAAAGAGTGGCTGAGTGAGAATGGAAGGGGGATGGCAATGTTGAAGGTGATAACAAAGCGAAAGGAAACAGCGCGGACTGAACGCCTACCTACCATCAACTACGGGGAGGCGGCAAGTTGAAGGTACCTAGGTAGTGAAGGAGGAAAACGCCGGGCAGAAGGAGTCCGGAGTAAAGATAGGGAGTGAAAGTGAAAAAGAAGTTTAGCAGGCTTGATTATTTTTGTTGAAATGGTATTTATTTAATCACTTTTTGTTTGATAGTATTTAGTATGTTAAGTTTTACTTGTTACTTATTATAATGAATATATGTAATGGAATGGGGGGGGGGGTAATGTGCCAATAAAGGTTGTCTACTACCACTTTATAACCTCCACAAAGCCATAGAAAAACAGCATGAGAAGCAAAAAAATCACTGATAGTATAATGTTACTAGTACATACTGGTATATATTAGCATAACCTAGAATATGTAAAAGTAACCTATAAAATGTAGTAGGACTACAAATGTGGGTTTGTAAACTTGTAGCTTTGTAGCTCTGTCGCGTACACTTTTTCGGACTTTTCGAGTTCGGTTTGCACATTTCGATGCATCGCAAATCGCCTCGTCCTGCTTTTTTGCCTCGCTGGTCGTCTTCGGCCGTCGCTGGCGCGTCGCCCAAGCAGAAATCCAAGAAGCAATAATCACGTCTTCGCGAGAATTCCGTCGAGTTCGCGGTAAGCGCGCGGCTACCGTCCGGCCCTCCTCGAGCCACCAACTCGGCGCTACCTAATCAGGACTAATTGTTCCTTGTATTGCCCATGTTTGAGCCGGCGCGAGCGCGCGCCCATTGCGCGACAATCACTGTGTGGTGACATTAATTAGAACCGTTCCACCGCGCAATTACGCGTCGTTTTACACGGAACACCAGCTCTCCTTCCTTCCAATCGGCAATCGCCGGGGAAAGAGCAAAAACCGTCGACGCAGACGGAAAGCACAAAAACCAAACTGCAAAGAAGCTTCTGGGGCCCAACGACAAAGAAAGACACAATTGCAACTCAACCCCAAGTTTAGTTGCAAAAAAATAAGCAATAAATGTACGAGTAGGCTGCAGTCATGAAACCATGAAAGGAACTAGGCAACCATCTTACATTTCTACAATTAGATTTACCAATCACAATCACGGTTTGCCTTCCATTGCTTTACTACACTTTTATGAGTATGGCGCTTGATTCTTATTGAAGCCAAACTCAACCTATAACAAGCTGACTTGCTATTAGTTCTCATTCAATTTTCTTTGTCTTCTTTTTATAAATAAAACCTTGCTTTTTGGATTTGAAACATTTAGGAAATGAATGCTAGGAAAAAAATTAAAGAAGGAAAAAATTAAAGCTAAAAATATAAACAACTACATTAATGCTAATCGTTGGAAACGTTAATCCATAAAAAAGCAAATTACCGCCCGTGTGTATTCGCTGCCATGCCGTATTTACCGATGCACACGAAGATAAAGCACTTAGGAGCGCTTTTAATTAGTGAATTAGTAAACAAACGACGTTCAAGCGCCACCGTGTACGCGACGGCGACTTATGGCGTATTATGGACGATTATTCGAATTATTTCAAGTGTAGATACTTTTAATTTGAAAATAAAATTAGTTGGTTGGAATGAAAAAGAAAGAAGAAAGGATTAGTCCTACGTTTTCCACTTAAATCCCTATTATTTCAGTTTTAACGAAAGAGTTTACATTCTAGGCATTTAAAACTACCTAACTTCAAGTACAGGATAGAACAAGTCATGCAGACGTTAGAAAAACGTCCATAGGATTTTCAGAGAGTTTCATTTTAGTTAAATGTCTGGGAAATAAAGATTGGTATATGTTCGGTTTCCAGAATAATCTTGATAGAGATTAGAATATGAAATTTTAAGATAAATATTCCGTTATTGCCCACCTGGACAGCCTAGTGGTAGTATCTCCGCTTACCATGTAGGAGTACGGGGTTCGATTGCCCGAGGTGGGCAATCCACCGGGTGAATATTATTCACCCACAACTTACCACAAACACTTACAGCACTAAAACATTCAACACACAACTACTACTACACAACGACTGCTACACAACAAAAACAACACAAATTGTAAACACAAAATTGTAAACATACAAATATATATGTGCAAACACGGCGGAAAAACCTTAGGGTTGATAGCCATTAAAAAATATACATTAATTTTTTATTGCGTTATTTGATATATCAGACGATCGATGTTTCTTATAATTTTCGTTTATGAATAACATAGGTTTCGAGGGAATTTCAATGCTTAATTGACAATTAATTGACCTAGAAACTGATAATGCTTCCTACCGGATTTGGACAAGCAATCTCCACATTCGAGATATGGCACGCTGATAGTTACTTTACGAAGACGCTTTTAGGTCAACTTGGACAGAAGAAAAAGATGATAATGTCCATCTGAGTGTTTAGATATCGTTCGAGTGAGGAATTTGCTTGATAGGATATACAACATTGTATTTGAAAATGCATATATTGCTATTCAATATGTTATTTGGGTTGGGGGATATCAATGAACAAATAATCCTTTGTTTGCAATTTAAAATATGAATAACAAAGGGCGTTAATTAAAAGAGAAAATGAGAATTCTGCTGACCGGATTTAAACCAATAATCTCCGAATGGCCAGTTCCCTGTGCACATTATTGACATGGCGTTAGGTCAAGTTGGACAGACGGAACAGATGATAATGTCTACCCCACACTGGGTATAGGTTGTTTGGAGGCAGTGACATTCAATTTGCAATGAAATGATTTGATATTTGGTAAAATTTTTCGATATCATGTCTCAATTCTTTTACAAATAATCCTTGGTATGTAATTGAAAATATTAATCGCACACTGCATTAATTGGAAGAGAAAGTGGTAATACTTCTGACCGGATTTGAACCGGCAATCACCACTTGACGAGTAATATGACGTATGAAAAAAACGGAGGTGGAAGTCTCCGGCTAAAAAATGAGAAGGTGAATTTTTAAAAGCAATTTTTCAATAATACTTCAACAGATAACTTCAATTACGTAACATCAATAAATTCGTCTTTTAATTTGCTACAGACAATATTAAGTCCAGGTGTGGAATAGTTTTTAATTTAATTTGTTCCTTTTAAAACGTCAAATGCAGCTTTATAGTCACACAAAATGACAATAGGAACGAACAACTTTGAAAGGAGTTCTAAGACCAATTCCATAGCCAATCTCACACAACCTACTTCTCATTCGAATATAAATTGCACTATGCTAACATAAGATTACTTAATACAACCTCAGCTAACATCATCAGACTCAATTACCATAACTTAAAAAAACCTAGCTGCTTGATTGTGGCGCCGTTTCTAGTCTACTTCTATACATATACGAATTACAATACAATACAAATTTGAGGGGCCTACTAAATAATAATACTAAATAAATACCCATTCAAATAATAACGAAAACCCAATTAGAGCACCAGACTAATCACTCTATGCACATGCAACAATATCTACGAGTCACTTCTCCTGCCGCTCTCCTCCTCTTTCTTACATTTATCATTGTGGTGATTGTCGCCAACCCCTTCCATGTTTCTTCCAACCACATCCCTACTCGATATCCTCTCCTGCCCTCCTTCAAACCCCATTCCTCCTTCACCTCGTCACATTCCCCTTCCAGGTGCTCACATGTATCCAAGCCGTTCCCATATAACACGCACCGCTTGTACTTACGTCCCATCCATCACTTACGGCCTCTCTCCTCCGACCCACATCTCGCCCTTGCTAGAGTCACTCTATCAATCCGGGGCATGCTCTTGTCTCCGAAGTACCATGGTCTTAGGCCGATCACCTGGACCTTCTGAAATGTCGGGTTATATGTGCCGCTGCTAATTCTACTTTGCCTCTCCTGTTCTTCCACTTCTCCGCACGAGATCTTCCACAGAGCCTCTTTCCGTCCATATAACCCGCCACATCGGAAAGCCCCACCGCCTCGTATGCCCTACTTCTCTTCACCGCCCACATACTAGATCCTCTGCTCACTGCTACATATCCTAAACTTACTTTTAACTGCTCCTGCTGTAATTTAACAAATATTATTTAATGAAATACAAGATGAATGAGATTAAGATAACGAGGAGATCCAGGCGAAGGCGGCAGCTGGAGTCGATCGGCTAGTACTGGTCGATGGGGCAGACAAGTTGATGTGAGCCTCGCTGGTGACGACGGCCGGTAGCAGACTCAGTGGCGGCTGCTGGTGCCGGTGTAGTCGTTGGAGGCGGCCGGTGAGGGACTCGGTGTAGACTCTCTGTGACGGCGGACTCTCTGGTGGCGGCAGCTGGTGTTGGGTTCGCTGGTGGTGGACGATCTTCGGTGTCGAGCTGATTGAGTGACTGGATAACTGAATGACTGAATGACTGAAGGATGTTTTATATTTATCTTCCAGAAATTTATGGGAATCTGACCAAAGGTCAATGTCACTCAATGCCTGCTATAAACTCTTCTTGGAGCTCACTGCGTAGGTTAGTGTAGGCGCCCTTCATCGGGCGAAGGAAAGAAGATTCGCTTTCGTTCCTGATGCGAAGGACTGAATTGGCGACTATATATAGGAGGTGAAAATGCTGACGTGACCATTTTTTGTTCGTCTCGCTGCGCCATGTCGATTTTGAGATGTCAGCATTTTCTATGTTTAGTCTCAGCGGATGTTGATTACGTACAGATTATGGTTTATTGATGTTGATTGTGATTGTGGTTTGTTGATCCTAATATTGTTTATGCGGCAATGGATTGCCGCCACAAATATGTTAAAATTTACTGTCGTTTAGAATTCATTCTAGACGAACTTATGTCAAACAAACCTGCGACGAAGACTCCTGAAATGTATCTTCAAAATGTGGTTGTCCTTGTCCCATTCCCGTCCCTTTCCTTTCCAATGGACAAACACATAAATGTTTATATTTAATGTCGATTTTTCATGTTGAAAAACATTAACTCACACCAACCAACTATTTGTAGGCAAATAGAACGACTCGCCGTTATTCACCGGGCAGCGAACGGCCGCGGCGACGGGACCCCCAGCATGTTGACACAGAGTTAAACATATCTGACAATTAGATCAGTAATAATTTAACCGCACGACATTCTATTTGCTCGCAGACCTGACGACCTGTCGCCATATTTTCATCGCTCGCCGCCGAGGCCATCATCCGGCATTGCCCCAATATTTGTTCATAATCAGACTAATTGTACGAATAATCCTCGAAATGCTCGCGCTGCTACCGCCGCCATTTGGTTGATTTCAATTTTGATGTGTTTTCTGTTTGTTTACACGAATGAGGGCCCGTGTGTTGGTTTTTCATTAATAGATTAACATTAGACTGTCGTCATCGTCGTCGTCGAAGACTTTGCGTTGCGATGGTGGGCAAATTAAAACACGGTGACCACTGCGGTTTGAAATAAATAAGGACGATTGTACTATTGTGCTAATGAGTTTTCCAAGGAACAATAAGAGGTTTGACAAATGGTTGCTGATTACTTTTGAAAAGAAAACAATGGGAAAAAAGTGAGACGTGGAGATTGACGGATAGAGATAGACTGATCAATTGGGGGTGTATTTAGAGCAAATATTGTTATGGATTGTTAGGGTTTCATTAGTCAATTGATTAAATGTGTTTCTCTAGGATATTAGGATATTAATTCATTTGGTATTGTTCTAGTAAGTACTAAAATGTTTCTATTTTGTTTGTAGAGTAATCATTTCATCCTCGTTAAACTTTTAGTCTAGGTTAGTTTTGATATTTTAGTGTATAGAGGTGTATTTTTTTTGAGTATATTTTATTGACTTCTGAAGTAATTCCATCCTATCTAGTACCCCGAATTGACTATACTTAGAGAGACTATGCCTTAGCCGTTATTTTAGTGATTTTCAAACTTCTAGGGAAGGATGAAAGTATCAGTAGGTTACATACATGGGATAGACGCAGCAAATTTTGCTGCAAGAGAGACCTACTCCGCTACTTACCAAAAATACGCTTTGAAAAACACTGATCTAATGTATTCCAACCGGGATTTAATCTCAAGACCGTGAGGTCTATAGTCATTGAACTACTGAGTCACCTTGCTCAATGAACCATAGTTGACAGTCGAATATTCAGGCAAATACATTCGGTAGGCAGCATGTGACCCGAGGGCCGCAGATTGCTCATTCCCATAGTAGACCATCATTTTCTACAATTCAGAACCGTGTACAAATCAGAAAATACCTCTAGACTACAAACTATGACTGTCTCCCTTTCAATTATTTAAGAGTATAAAAAGTTCCTTATAAATTTCTAGAATCATTTCATAGAATCACAAATCTCAGAATCATTTTTGGAATGTACGAATCAAATCATCATTGTCAAGGGAATATTCCTGAAAGATGGGCAATAGGCAGGCAGTGGAGGAGCAAACTAAGCAGGGACCTATTCGAGGCATCTTCTATAACCCGAGGTATCTGATCGTAGAAATGTTGAGGAGTAGGGAGGAATACATTGGTTACAATCGAATGAGGAAAATCAAAAAGGTGATCCTCGCAAGGGCTAGACGTGGCTGAAAAGAGAGACAAGAGAGTGGATTAATGGAAGGTCTGGATGCGAGGGGAGTTTAGGATGGCATTGGACTATGAGAGAAAGAGAGGAATGGACAAGATTTGTGCAAGGAAAGAACTGGGGCTGAGGATAGTTCTGAAATAGGTTTTGCACAATATCATTAAAGGTTCTAAGCAGAAACTCTTGAGCCAAAAATTGATGGGCGAAATCCGGAATATCTGATGTAATTCCGTTTTTGTTCTTTTTTTAGAGAAGACAATATGGACTCAATCGGTCTGATTGAGTCCACATTATCTTCATGTATACTTGCTGAACATTTTGACTCCCTAAATATAGAAGAATTCTCGTTATTCGTAGTCATATCTCTCAATCAGTGATTTCCAGTAAAAATATTAAGGATATTAGCAAAATAATACACAGATGGTTCACCAACTAGTATTCTAGAAATCTTCAAGTTGACCCGTCTTCAATAAGCACTGATCTATACGATCAATCATACAGTCCAGTGTTCCTCAGAGGAGTGTCCGAGGTTCCCATAAGAGGCAGCGATGCGGTTTCTTACGACCGCGAAAAATGACAGAGAGTGCCTCTTGAAGCAAATTGGACCAATGGCTTAGACTGGGGCCCCCCTTCGGACATTCAGAAATAAATCTATTCATCATAACCTCAAATTAAAGGTGTTTAATTGTATGTTCGATGTTCGATGACTGCCAAACGTAAAATCTCTGCATGCTGGGCATATAAAAAATATGTAACCCTCCCTTCAAATAGGACTACGTGCATTAGAACAATTTTAAAGGACCCCACTAAGAAAAAAAAAAGAGAACCGCTTATAGACGCTTTTGAGTCCGTAAATACGATCCACGACTTGCTGAACATTTTGACTCTCTAAATATAGAAGAATTCTCGTTATTCGTAGTCACATCTCTCAATCAGTGATTTTCAATAAAAATATTAAGAATATTAGCAAAATAATACACAGATTGTTTACCAACTAGTATTCTAGAAATCTTCAAGTTGACCCGTCTTCAATAAGCACTGATCTATACGATCAATCTTATAGTCCAGTGTTCCTCAGAGGAGTGTCCGAGGTTCCCATAAGAGGCAGCGATGCGGTTTCTTACGACCGCGAAAAATGACAGAGAGTGCCTCTTGAAGCAAATTGGACCAATGGCTTAGACTGGGGCCCCCCTTCGGACATTCAGAAATAAATCTATTCATCATAACCTCAAATTAAAGGTGTTTAATTGTATGTTCGATGTTCGATGACTGCCAAACGTAAAATCTCTGCATGCTGGGCATATAAAAAATATATAACCCTCCCTTCAAATAGGACTACGTGCATTAAAACAATTTTAAAGGACTCCACTAAGAAAAAAATAAGAGAACCGCTGATAGACGCTTTTGAGTCCGCGAATACGATCCACGATTACTTTAAAACTAGTCACTTTGAAAGTTTTCACATTTGGACATTTGGACACATGTCCTTCAAAACAGAAAAATATCCCTTAAGGGCTCTATAATTACCCAAAATATCCATGTTAACCCTTAACACAAATTCAACCTCTTACATTCTAACATCATTATTTGCCAAATAATTTGCATCGTATAAAATAAGACATTCTAGAATCTAAATGATTAGCTAAGATCTAAATAACGCTTAGCATATACGCCTACTCAAACTGCGCCCTGGGATTGCATCCCCCAGGGTGCAGGTCGCATTGCAAAATTGCGTGAATGCCGAATAAAAACTAATTCGAAATTAATATCAACTTATATTATATTATACATGGAATGACTATAATTAAATATGATTCATCTAGTAGTATTTGCTAAGGAAGCTAGATGGTATAGATACACAAGCATCATAAAGTCATTAGCAAAATTTGAATGTCATGCCGATTTCTTTAAGGTACCTTGGTTCAATTTTCAGTTTTTTGTCAGTTTTTGAATTTGCCCCCAAGGTAGTACGAAAAGGAGTTGAAAAGTTTTTAGCGACTGAGCTCTCAATATCACGCAACTAAATGTTTTGCATTAAACTAAACAAAGATGCCTTGAGCAATTCTAATTACTTAACTTAGAACCTGTCAGTTTAACTTTGTCGATGTGAATAAAAACCAAACAAAAATTGATGTTAATGATAATGTCGACAAAAAATTACTTAGGACAAAAGATAATAATACTAATCATTTGCAAATTTGCAATAACCCTAACAGATTGCATTGACAATGAGTCTGAGAGTAAGGACTCAGTAACTATAGTTCTACTACAGATCAACCTCTATTCTTCCTTGAAGGAATAAGATAAAGGTTTCTCCGGTGGGCAGGGCACGTGGCAAAAATGGATAAAGGCATAAGTCCCTTTAAAAATATGCCACCTCCAAGGTAGCAGAAAAAGAGGAAGACCACGAAAGATGAGGATAAAATGAAGGAAGAAGCAAAGAGGTTACTGAAAGCAAAAACTGAACGTGAGAGGCTTGGCATCGGAAGACGGATAAGGGAGACCAAGGTACGCTAGCGGGCTATGAGCAAAATCAAAATGAGTTGGCTTACTTGGCACTGGAAGGAGAGAAGGCTTCAGTCGGCCTAAGGCACTTATATACTGATTTTTTTTATATGCTCATATTCACACATCGGCAGGGATAAGCGAACTATCAAGCGTCACCCTTGTAAAGGGTCATAAGTGGTCGAGCGGTAAACTAATACAACTGTTCTTAATACGGATCTGGTCATAAGCAATCCTCTAGAGAGGCTTTGCTTTCTTTACCAAAGACCTTGGGATCATGATCAAAAAGAGTCGGTGGTAAACACCTTTGGAAGTTAAATTTGATTGAATCAAATTGACTTCAGAATAGAAGACCACTTGGAAGTTGGTGAGAAGGATCAGGTCGCTGCGGTAATGCTACTATACAAAAATGCAAGATAGTTATAAGATAATTCATATATGTTCACCTATAAACACGCCCAATATCTATTTCATATCGAAACGACTTGCTTCAATTTGCGTTATTACAAATTCCTTGAAGACAATTCTGGAACGACCAAGATCAAAATAATCCTCTTTTAATGAACTATGTTACAGGGTAGGGTTCATTTTCTAGTCCTTTTCTTTTCTCTTATACAATTATCAAATTTTTGAAGAACGAAATATTTCCAGGGGCAAACCTCGGTGATGTAAATCAAATTGGACCAGGCAGGAGGAACCTCCTATTTCTGACCTATGTTATTTGATCTAACAGGGACTCTATTGTTACATATGAGTACCATCTCCTAGTTGAATCCTTCTATGTTTGGGCACGCGAATAGTGTGGCAAACGGTATAATCCGCCACATTCTTTAAAAAACAGATAATAGAGCTACTTTACCTCCTAATATAATAAATATCGGAACTACTTTACCTCCTATTATTCACAAGTTTCTACCCCATACCACTAAATTCACCTAACTTACAATTAGCGGACAATCAGTTAGGTCACCTTTAGCTCTTCTCCTCTCAACATGACCAAATGTAAATTTGCAACGACAGCGTTGTACAACCTTTTTTCAGAACATTAAGCTGAAATGCCATTGCATGGAATTCTTACGTCGTTTTAATCGCAGCGCTTTCCGCGAAGCCGACGTTTTTCGATCACGGCCATTGTCTTGCACTGCACGGCGGCGCTCCACGGCCGACATTTTGGCAAATTGCCGTCGGGTGGGCCACACAAACGCCAAGTCGTGGACCGTGATTGTATGCCCGGCATGCGCAGCCCGACATAGCCGTTGCATTGACGGCGCCCGACGCTCGACTTTTTCCAAATGAGAGCAACAAACACGCCGCATTGTCATCGACATCCAGAGACCACAGACCCACGTTCAACTCGCGACATATTAATTAATAACGCGCAATCGATTAATAACGAACGTGTCGGCCGCGGCGTGCCCGTCGATAAAACGTGCCCGATGGGAAGGCAAAAACTTGACATGCGACGCGTGCCAACGACGTATTTATTGAATCATTTCGACTCGCTTAGCGCCGTAGTCGATGAGATATTACAGAAGAAGCGGACGTTAATAAAATTACAGAACTTTAATGTTTTGTGACACGTGTTATGCTGTAAGGAAAGATGGTATCATTTTAACGCATGATTTGTGAAGGGACAGAAAGTAATGGGACAAATCAGGTTAAAATTATCAGATCTATGAAGATGTTTGTTTAAATGATTAGGTATATGTAAACTAAGGAAATTAATTAGTAATGAATACTACGAATTCTTGGTATTCTTGGCCTTACCCACATTATCAGTTTCCCGTAACTTCCCAGGATGATAATCAGAATTAATTGTATCTCATTTTTTTTGGAAAAGAAAGAGAGATAATTGTAATCAGCAGGCTAAAGTCTAACATATTCTTCGTAAAGTCCTTTTGGAGATTTCCTAGTAATCTCTCAGGTTCAAAGTTAATGTTATTTATTTATTTATTCAACAACCTTTTTCTAAAATAACCGATAAATGCATAAAATATGTTATATAACAAGGTATAAGCGATAGCTGCACAAAACTGATTAGAAAAATATTAATACCATGTTAAAGTACCTAAAAAGGGGAATAAATTGATATATGTGGCATATTGTTCGATTGACGGATAAGGGTGAAAAACCCCTATTGAAATTCAGATTCAAATTTTCATAAGCTCTTTAGAAGCAGTATAAAAGAGATTAATTGCAATGGGATTGAAATAAATTTGATATCATGAGAAAGTAGAAGAATTGGGGAGCATTTTGATATTTGTGTCATCTTCATAGCTTCATATTTAGTGCGAAAAATCTTGAGCAAAAGAAGTCCACGAAAATTGCAAAAGAGCGCGCGCCGAACCGGCCGACCTTTGGTCACTGTGCGCCGCAGCCGCTTGTTGAGTGGGGAGACCAAGTGGCCACCCATCCAACGCCTAGCTACGTCCGACGTTGCTTAACTGCGGTGTTCTAATGAGCAGCACCGAGCTCCACAACGCGGCAAGCCAAAGTTTAAGGTATATTACCCAATCCAAATTTCAAACATCTCCGAATGAGATTAATTCTAGTTTGATCACGAAATTCAGAATTCTCGATATTCAGATTCCATATTACTATAATTCATTTCCTGCTTCTTTTGTAGCTCAAAGACTAACCGAGTCTAACCCAATTTCAGGACATGTCCGGATCGATTCTTGGGATCCGATGAAATATTCATAAACATTACGCATTACCTCTTAAATCAAAAAAATTCCAAGGTTTACCATAAACACTTCTGTATCTAAATGGAACAAAAAAATGTGAACATCTTTAATATACTGTAGGACGTGCTTAAGCCTACCGGGAGATCCAATTTGAAAGACAGTTAGTCGAAAGCAAGGTGCCCAGTGAAACCTTGCAAAAAACAGCAGACCCGTTGGAAAGGTGGGTTGAAAGAACAACAGAAATTCGCAAAAGAATACAAAATCTCTAACCCGCCTAAGATCTCTACTATTCCCAAATAGATCTTATTTTAGCAGACCTCACTAGTAGACTTTGGGTTAAGTTCTGATAGTGCGATTATCATCCATAGCGCCAACTTTTAGAATTATAATAATACAGGGGTAATTAAGCCGCGGCCCGTAAAACAATATAGCTGGGGCCCTCATATTTTGTTGCAGAGGTAGCTATGTCCAAAAGAGGAATACCCCGTTTGAGCTCATCATCATGCTCCAAGCCACAATGTATGAATTGACTGAAAACTTTGCCCAACGGGGGACTACCCGTGTGAACTGACTCAAATTTACTTCTTTGTGTCCAATTTTAACCGTTTCAAGCAGTGTTTCCCAACTTTTTTTGTGCCATGCCCCTCCTTACTCTTGCTAACTCCCACTGACCGAGCCTAAAGTATAATTTCTTCTCTGAAATCGAGAGGGGGACTCTTCGCCCTGACTTAAAGTTAAGGACACTCTATTTAGTAGACCAATCGTGTGACGATATTGTTACATATTTGACATACTCAGCCGAATTGCCCCTCTTAACAACCAAATTGCCCTCTTAAGAGTCGAGCGCTATACGTTGGGAATCACTTGTTTAAAAGGCGCCATAACAAAAAGAATGTTGAGAATCCATGTTCTAATAGTACTAAACATTTAATATAATGATTAGATATAGTATCATTATGACGTCAAATGAATCACTACAATCTAACCAGTCTCTTCTGTTCTCTTTAAATATTGTTCCCTGAGGAACTCTTCTCTATTATTGATATGACACATATATTTTAAATAAATCTTAAATATTATTAACCTATGCTAACCTTGACAAACAAAAGTCAAAAACTTTAATGTCCTTTGACACGTGCCATGTCCCTAACGGAACATTCATTTTAACAACCAATTTGTGGAATGAAAGGTGCGCGTCATAATCCAAAAAAAACAACAGTCCGTTAGAAAAGGTCTGTTGAAAACACTGCAAAATTTAAACACGCAAAAAACAGTCTAATGACCGAACCTTCACTGTTAAAACCTACGGAGTGCTCTGAACTTTCAAAAAAAAAGACCACCTATACACCTATGCCTTGGCCTCAGTTCTTGCTCATCACTTTGTGGACTAGACGCAAAAGAATAACAGTTGTCTAGGGTCTAGCCCCATAAAATCAAAGACCACTCGCCTAGCCGAGCCGACCAGCTGCTCTTTCAACCCACCTTCGAGAATTACGAAATGCCAGATGAACCTGCCGACACTCACCCTTGCGCCCCTTAAATTTCAATCTTAATCTCGTCTAGCTTGATTCGAAAAAGTTGAAAAATGTTACGAGTAACACCACAATCTCGCATATACTATAGATATACTGTAGATAGATAGACCAGACATACGTTCGCCCATGTTCATACCAGACAGAATGAGAATGAAAGTTCGGCTCCTTTCGAATTCGTGCGCATGATGAGGGGAGTCAAAGGAGACGACAGACAGGCAACATTTGGAAGCCGAGAGAAGCTCTCGTGGCGCGTGGTCGACGTGTGCAGCTTTTTTCACCCGGCCGTTTTGTTGCCAAACTTTAACCGCACTCTTGCGACGAGAAGAGGAGAGACCCTCTACGCACAGCTGATGATTACATTAAAATTTCGTATTAAAATTTTCATCTCATAAATCATTCTCTTTCGCAGGCGATCGAAGGCGAAGACAACCGAAAACTATAAAATTTACATCATTAACTATCAGCCTAATTTCAAGTCGCACTCTTCATCATGAAATATGTACGAGCTGTTTGTAAATTAATAACATTTTGCATATTTCTTTAGCATATGGGTATATTGTTAGTTTTCTCATATTGAATAATGTTGAATACTTCATTTCTTATCTGTATTGATCTGTAAATTACGATTAAATTTACTTTATTCCTTTTCGGAGTTTAATATTGTCTAGTTGGGTTAAATTTCTAATTTATTACTGATTATTAGTTTAAACTAAAGATGTGTGCGTATGTCATCGGAAAGTGACGGACAATTAGAACCTCCTGGACTGATGCTTCCCAAATCCCAAATACCAAACCCCAATTCCCAAATCCCAAATCGCAAATCCCAAATCTCAAATCCCAAATCCCAAATCCCAAATCCCAAATCCCAAATCCCAAATCCCGAATCCCAAATCCCAAATCCCAAATCCCAAATCCCAAATCCCGAATCCCAAATCCCAAATTTCAAATCCCAATCACAAATACCAAATCCCAAATCCCAAATGCCAAATCCCAAATCTCAAATCACAAATCCCAAATCCCAAATCCCAAATCTCAAATCCCAAATCTCAAATCCCAAATCTCAAATCCCAAATCCCAAATCCCAAATCTCAAATCCCAAATCCCAAATCTCAAATCCCAAATCGAAAATCCCAAATCCCAAATCCCAAATCCCATATCCCAAATCCCAAATCCAATATCCCAAATCCAAAATCTCAAATCCCAAATCCCTCATCTCAAATCCCAAATCCCAAATCCTAAATCCCTAATCCCAAATCCCAAATCCCAAATCCCGAATCCCAAATCCCAAATTTCAAATCCCAATCACAAATACCAAATACCAAATCCCAAATCACAAATGCCAAATCCCAAATCTCAAATCCCAAATCCCAAATCCCAAATCCCAAATCCCAAATCCCAAATCCCAAATCGAAAATCCCAAATCCCAAATCCCAAATGCCAAATCCCAAATGTCAAATCCCATATCTCAAATCCCAAATCCCAGATCTGAAATCCTAAATCCCAAATCGCAAATCCCAAAACTCAAATCCCAAATCCCAATTCCTAATTCCCAATTCCCAATTCCCAAATCCCAACACTTTTATTCGGTATCAATCTGTGGGTCCACTTACCACTCGAGCTGTCGTCCGATTTAGCTTGCCATTTACGCAGCATATCTTCTGCTTTGTTGATGTGTAGGTACTGATATCGATGGGCACAATTCCGCTGCCCACTAGCATGGCATCGGTGGATACAGTGCAGTATGCCTGTGCAACACCAATTCCTAGCCTTCTCTAGATTGAGAGTAGGCTAGATCTGTTTTGCGTTTGTTATACCATGCCGTATCGTACCGTGCATTATTATGGAGTTTACCACCCCTTCGATTATTTGTCGTCTAACTGTGCGTGGGCCGTCCTTTTCCCTGAAGAAACGGTTGATGTTGCATTCTGCTGCGCCAGGTTTTTGGGCTATATAGGCAACGTGTTCGTTGAACCGGCCTCTTCCATCAAATATGCTTTCATCAAAAAATGCTTTTAGGTTGTACCCGAACTCCATTCAGTGGTGGCCTGTGGCATTTTCCTGCGGCCCATCATATACACTATCTCTATTTTCTCGGGCGCAATTTGGAGGCAGACGTTCTCGAGTTGTTGTGTGATTCTCCTGTATGCCTTTTGTATGGTTGAACAGAGTTGGGAGCGCTTGCGGCAACGCACGACTACTGCTATGGCACAGTGTCATAAAGTATGTTCCATACTGCACGCTTATGGTTGTGTCCAGAGAGTCACCTATTCTCAATGTACGTTCCGATAAGTGATGCTCCTATAGGTTTTCTGTTGATTTAACAGACCGCTGAGCGGACATTCTAACAATAATTATAATTTGATTTACAATAACCTGTATATAGGGTTGCTGAAAACCAGAACTTTACAAAAAAGCGCATTTCAGTTTCGGTTCTGACAAATTAACGAAATTAACGAAATAGAAAAACTACACACATTATAGCGCAACAATTAGCAAAGTAATTTCATAAGAAAGTTGTCAATATTAGTTTAGATACTAAAACTAAATTTCACCGCAATATTCTGTTAGATTTTTAATTTTTAAGGTTCATACTAGCTCGGAATGATTTTTTGTTCCAAGAATATCCTTCCCCTGTAATTCTGTTATGATTGATAATTTCACCCTTTACAAATCATCTTATAATTTTTTGCAGTTATATTATAGCGGGCAAAATTGGATAATGCTATATAGCGTTCACTTGTACTTACCTTGTTTTGAGTTCCCCTCGATTCGCGAGTCTCTTTCATTTTTTTCTGCCGAATGTATTTTGTGCGAAATCACGCTCTGCAATATTGCAATGATTAATCCGTTTATAATGTCCCCTTGTAATCGCTTTTTTGCGGTTTTTCGTATTTTATATCAATCTCTGAGATGAGAAAACAAATAATCAGAAAAACCAGCACAATTACGTGCGGGAAAAAATGACAAGATGGAAGTAACTCAAAATTTAAGAAAAAGTTTTATTACTTTACAGCTTAATTTTAGTAGGACTACAACCATTATTTTTTATATATTAAGTTTTATTAATCAGAAAAGTGCTACACTTAATAATGAGAGGTACTGATCTTGAACGCGAATTTACCCGAAACCGAAAACCGGGTTTTGGTCCATATAACGTAACCGACCCAGAAATCGCCGTTTTCGGTTTTGATATCATTAATTTGGGTTTGCGGAGAAATTTGCAAAGCAAAACTCAAAAAAAGAGAAATTATTTAACCGTTGTCAAAAAACAATTTTCGGTTTTACTATTAAGAAGTACTCGTAACATGCTTAACAACCATCTACTGGAATACTTTTAGCACGGGTAAGGGGATTTTCCAATTCTTATTGTTTTCGGTCAAGGTTACCCATCGGCTGTCAGTCGACAGTCTAGCGGGAATCATGTTCAGATTCATCATAGTCTGTTACAACAGCAACATTGCGGTTTATTAAAGTAGTAATTTTTATTTTTAAGGATCTGGAAAGGAAGGGAACTCTAAGAAATAAAGGAGTACAGATAATAGCATATGCCGACAATCTAACAATAATTACAAAAAACAAAATACTAATGGAGAAGACAATGAAAACACTTATGGAAGAAGCAAATAGATTTGAGTTGAAGATTAACAAAGAAAAGGCGAAGATGGTGCATACGGATGAAAAGCAAGACAGTCATATCGCAATGAAACAGAACAACTTTGCATGCGTCACGAAAATTAAATATTTATTAATCACAATCACGAATAAAGGGCAGAATATTGAAGAAACAGGAAGAAGAAAACAATGAAGACCAACTAATACATGGATGAAGGAAGTTAAGATTGACGCGAAAAATTTTGTTGTGGGACAATGGAGACAACTAGTTAGTGACAGGAACAAGTGGAGAGAAATAACAATTAGAACGGTGGGCTAATCACCCCAAAGACGATATAAAAATTCATCATTGGATGACAATACCCCAGAGGAGCGTGGAACACCAATTAGATTAGAATTATTATTCCTAAATCATACACTTATAGTTTTCAAAGTCAGTGGAGAGAGAATAGAAGAATGGTATACGAGGCTGTAGGTATGTCCCTAGAGCTAGTGGAGAAATATCTG